>JAVXUL010147098.1:0-14401 GCA_035590515.1 Trichilia minutiflora
GAGTTCCTTTGTGTTGCTTATGGTATTTGGCCAAATGAAAGCATGGTTATACATGAATGTCATGCTGAAACTTTCTGTGATGTGTGTGCTTTCTTGCTGTTTTGGTTTAAATGATGAGGACAAGGGTTATTAGCACCTAACATAGGCATATCATACTTGGATATGGAAGTGTAGAAGCAGGACAAATAAGGTTTGGTGACTTGAAAATGAAATGAATGTATGAGTATTGGTGAAGTGATCAAGTAAGCATAAAATGGTATGTTTATAAGTAATGTTATGGCATTTCCTTGAATAAACGAACCAAGGCAAGAACTTTGGTGGCTGAATTGCATTTTAGATACTCATGATGATGTATGATTGTGTGTATGCAAATAGTGTTAGTCATGTTATACAAGTTAGGATGATGAAAAACTAATGGTTGTAGGTATCGGTTAGTGTTGATATTGTCGAACAGGGTGTAGTATTTAGTTTATATCTGGAGTTGTAGAGCTCTAATTGATGAGCCATAAATTTTTGTGTAAACAAGATACAATAATTTATAATATATCCAAAATTCATAATTTTCTGTTAAGGCATCTGTTACCAACAATTTATGGAAGATGCCTAATTTGTTGTGAAAATGGTGTAGTGCTATCTGCGCAAGGTGAAAAGAAGCATCCATACCTCAAGTTCTAAAAATCGAAACCAAGATCCGTAAAAAGACACATATACTAGAGATATAGAACGAAATACAATAAAAATTCCAGACCCTTCCATACTTTCAGTATAGTATAGTAGAAGTTCCAAAATAACTTTGGACAGTGAAGTGATGCGTAAAATGAGTAATAATCAGATTTAAGTAACTTCAAACCGAACTCCATAAATTCCTATATAGGTTACAGAATCTTAGAACTTCTTATTCATTTCTTTAATGTTTTTTTTATGAATTGCACACTCATCATGCATTAATTATCTTATGATAGACTCATCCCGAGACCCACCACCACCATTGCCACCTGAAGCTATTTGAACTCAAAGGCATTTTATTAATAAAGTGAGTGAAACTATTGTATTTTTTTCTCTTTATTTCATAAGAATTTTATTGGAAAGACTAAACTTTATTTTTAGTATAATATAATGAATTTGTGAAAATTGGGATGTGATGGTTTTCCGTTGTGAGAGACCAGGAGGAGGTCTCAATTGTTTGTGAATATTTGTGCAATTTGGGATTTATTCTCTTGATGATTGGCATTATGTATTGTTGATTTACTGATGAGTATACTACAGTTATAACGTAACTATATGCATATGTGTATAAAGATCTGGGGCCCAACCCCCTATCTCAAAGTTAAAGATATGGGCATAATCCCTATCTCAGAGTATGTATTGTGGTTACTTGTATTGTATCGTGAGCCATGATATCAAAGCTATAGATGTGTTATCATCATGAGTTATTATGTTTAGATATTTTTTTCTTTTAAAGTAAATTGATATCCCACAAGTATTTGAATATTCTAATACTTGTTTCATATGTCTCTTTGTTTCTAGTTTCTATTCCACTCATTGAGCCCGTTCTAAGCTCACTCCCTTCACTCTTTAGTTTTGCAAATATAGCTCTGGTGAGCTATTTTCTATTCCTCAAAAACACAAGCTATGAGGAGGTTACACACTACAGTTATTAGGGTGTATGGGTCCATGTATATACATATGAGTGTTACAATGTGACATTATGTAAGAATTATATAGAGTAGTTAGTAAGTTTTGTATGATGTCGAGTTTTATCCAATAATTATGTATCTACTCATCTTGTATGTATATATATATTTTGATTGGGTAATATGTCCCGTATATTTGTTGTTACTGTTTGTTTCCTGTTGATGTCAACTATTGTGTATACAGACTTGATTTAGATTTTTCAGTTAGATGGATTAGGCTTAGGTGATAGTAGGATCTATCACTTGCTGGTAACATCTCTAAGTCCAGTCAGGATAAGGCTTCAGCATAATAATTTTAGTGGAAATATATATGAAGATTTTGGCATCTATCCAAACCTAACGTTCTTAGATCTTAGCCACAACAATTTTCATGGTGAAATCTCTTCTAATTGGGGAAAATTCCCACAGTTAGGTAGCTTAAATTTTTCGGCAAATAATCTTACTGAGATTATACCAGCTGATATTGCAACTGTATCTAAACTACAAGAACTTGATTTTTCTCTCAATCATATTGTTGGTGAGATTCCGAAGGAACTTGGAAAGCTTAATTCTCTAAACGTGCTCTTTTTGAGAGGAAATCAAATTTTAGGGAGTCTACCTTATGAACTCGGCTTACTCACTCTGCTTAAGTACCTAGACTTGTCCACAAATAGATTGAGCAACTCTATCCCAAAAGTCTAGGAAACTTGTTGTAATTACACTACTTGAATTTGAGCAATAATCAATTTCATCAACAATTTCCGATTGAATTAGGGAAATTGATTCAACTTTCAGGCTTAGATTTAAATCAGAACCTCCTCAAGGGTGAGATATGGTCTCAGATATGTCATATGGAAAGCTTAAAGAATCTAAATCTGTCTCGTAATATTTTTTCTAGTTTAATTCCAAGTTTCTTTGAAAATATGCATAGCTTGTCAAGAATCGACATATCATATAACGAGTTATGGGGTCCAATTATTAATAGCACAATATTTCGAGACGCTCCCATCGACGTTTTAGAACGGAACAAAGGATTGTGCGGTGATGTTAAAGGCCTATCATCTTGCAAAATTTTCGCCTCATACAAGCAGCCCTTGAGAAAAAAAAGGGTCATAATTGTGCTTTCTATTGTAGGAGCATTATGTATTTTAACAGTAGTGATAGTAGTTTTATTCTTTCTTTTTCAAAGAGGGAAGAGGTACTCAAAAGAAGAGGAAAGTAGTTGTGTGAATAACACGGGATTTTTCATGATATTAACTTTTGACGGGACATCCATCTACCAAAAAATCATTGAAGCCACAAATGATTTTGCCCCAGAATATTGTATCGGAAAGGGTGGACAAGGAAGTGTCTACAAAGCTAAGCTACGATCTGGAAATATCATGGCAGTTAAAAAATTTCACTCACCACTTTCTGGTGAGATTACAGATCAAAAAGAATTCTCGAACGAAATTAAGGCACTGACAGAGATTCGACATCTAAACATTGTGAAATTTTATGGCTTTTGTTCTCATTCTCGACACTCTTTTCTAGTTTATGAATATCTTGAACGGGAAAGCTTGGCCACAATTTTGAGCAACAATACAACAGCAGAAGAGTTTGGCTGGAGTCAGAGTGAATGTCATAAAAGGCGTAGCTGATGCATGGTCTTATATGCACCATGATTGTTAACCGCCAATTGTCCATCGAGACATATCAAGCGAGAATGTGTTACTAGATTCAGAATATGAACCTCATGTTTCAGATTTTGGAATTGCTAAGTTTCTCAAGCCAGAGTCATCTAATTGGACAGAATTTGCAGGCACTTATGGATATGTAGCTCCAGGTACTTATTTTCATTCCTTAACCACTTTCAACAATAAGGAATTTGTATATTATTACAGCATGCATATACACTCTTTATTCTTGTGTTTTAATTTTTCAGAGTTGGCTTACACAATGAAAATCACTGAAAAGTGTGATGTGTATAGTTTTGGAGTCTTAGCATTGGAAATAATTAGAGGGAATCATCCAGGGGATTTTCTTTCAACATTTTCATCTTCATTGTCATCTTCCGACATGAACATATCACTTCATAAAATGTTGGACCCTCGACTTCAACCGCCGCTGCTTGAGTTATAGAGCAAGTTGATATCAATCATGGAGGTTGCATTTTTATGCTTAGATGGGAATCTGGAATCTAAATCGAGTATGCAGATCGTTTCTCAGTTGTTCAGCAAATAGATGTTGTGTTTTAATAATCAATAGTAAGGGTTGCTCTTGGGGATTCAGTTAGATAGTTTACAATAGTATTCAAGTTAAACAAATTGTAATATTTAGGTGTGTAAAACTTAAAACAAAAATATTAGTGATGGTTGTACTCATAAGCTCATGTGTTTTTAGAGCTCTTGTATGGGATCTTTTACTTCTAATTTTATTGATAAATATACTGAAAATTGGGTTGTGAAGACCAATGTTCGTATATAGGATTGGTTGAGTACTGTAATTGACTAATCACATATTTTTATCAATCGTATTTTGATATTTGTACTGTTTTTAGTTTCATATTCTCATAAAAATTTAAGAAATAAAACAAAGAAAAATCATATAAATGATTTGTTAAGTGTGTTTCATTAATAAGCAGATTTCTATATCAATTTGCAAGGTTTTCTGGACTTGTTTACTAGCTTTTAAAAGTTGTTTTAAACGGGAGGGCAAAAGTGTCTTTATAGCTGATTAGTTAGTTTAGTCGATTAGTATAAAAAACCCATAGAACGAGTGAATGGGAGATAGGGAAAGGAGTTGATTTAGTTTCAATTGTAACAAAAAAGTAGAGAATCATTCTTTGAAATACAAAGAAGATTTTTCACATTTCTTAGGTTCTTGTTTTTCCTTTCCTGGTTCTTTCTTTTCGTTTTCTAGTGGTGTGCGTAGTCATCTATTCAGGTGCTGGAAACAAAGTCATCTTCTGCATTCTGAAGATTAGAGGTTCACTCGGCAAAGATTGGTGTTCTTGGAGGTCCTTGGTTCGACAGGAAGTGAGCTGCAACAAGTGGTATCAGAACCCTTCAAGAATCAAGCATGGTGACTGCAAAATTCTCAATTGAGAAATTTACAGGTGATGGAGACTTCAATCTCTGAAAGCTGAAGATGAGGGCTCTGTTGGAGCTTAAGGGACTCTATTTAACATTGGAAGATGGTGTCAAGATTAAAGGGAAAGACCCGTCAGAGTTTGAACAACATGAAATACAAAGGAAGGCTAGGAGTGCACTGATTTTGTCACTATCAGACAAAGAATTGAGGGAGATCTCCAAAGAAACAATAGCCAAAGGAATATGGTAGAAATTAGAGGATAGATACATGGTGAAATCAACTGCAAAGAGGCTATACCTGAAAAAGAAAATGTATGCCTTCTATCTTGATGAAGGAGGATCCTTGGAAGATCATTTGGATAGGTTCAATAAACTTATGCTTGACCTGGAAACAATTGATGTGAAAATTGAAGATGAAGATCAAGCTCTCATGATCTTAACCTCTCTACCTCCCTCCTATGAATATTTTGTGGACACATTGTTGTATGGTCGAAGCACACTGTCTATGAAAGATGTGAAGAGTGCCCTGAGTTCCGAAAAGTTAAATAAAAAGATTCAAAGCAAAGAATTCACCTCTGCAGAAGGATTGAATGTTAGAGGCAGGTCTGCAAAAAGAGAAAACAAAAACAGGTGGGGCTCAAGATCAAAGTCAAGGGGTAAAGGATTGAAGTACTTTCAGTGTCAAAAGGAAGGACACTTCAAAAAGGATTGCCCTCAAAGAAGAACTGGTGGACATTTCGAACAGAAGGGAAGCAGACCAGCAGAACCAGCAGTAACTTCTGAAGTAAATTTCCAAGATGAATTCTTGTTGATGGCAGCAAACACAAAAGCCTCAAAAGAATCGATCCTAGACTCGGGGTGCACCTACCATATGACTCCAAATAAGCATATTTTCTCATCTTTAACCTTGCAAGATTAGGAAAAGGTTTTGTTAGGAAATGACATGACCCTTAATGTAAAAGGTATAGGAACAATAAAGATGATGATGAGTAATGGTACTTTGTTAGAAATACAGAATGTGAGATTGGTTCCAGGTCATAAAAGAAATTTAATTTCTTTAGGAATGTTAGAAAACCTTGGATATACATTTAAGGGAGAAAATGGTGGTCTTAAAGTGTGTAAGGGTTCATTGGTTGTGATGAAAGCCAAAAGCAAAAATGGGCTGTATAGTTTGCTAGGAAATGTGATAATATGAGATATAAATACAGTAAGTGAAAGAAGATCCAGGAACCTTATGTTGTGGCATCAAAGGTTAGGTCATCTAGGACTAAGAGAGTTGTTGGAACTAAAGAATAATGGTTTACTTAGAGAGAAGGTTGGTAATAATTTAGAACCTTGTGAGTGCTGCATTTATGGGAAACATCATAGAGCAAGCTTTAATGATGGCAAACCAAACACAGGTCAGGTGTTAGAATATGTACATGCTGATATTTGGGGACTAGCTCAAATTCCCTCTTTAAATGGAGCTAGGTATTTTCTATCACTAGTAAATGACTTTTCTAGGAGAGTGTGGGTATATGTGATGAAAAAAAAAGACCAGGTGTTTGATAGCTTTAAAGTATGGAAGCTTTTAGTGGAAAATCAGAAGAACTTGAGGATAAAGACTCTTATGACAGATAATAGGCTAGAATTTTGTAATGAGAGGTTTGATAAATTCTGTAAAGAGTGAGGAATAAGGAGACACAAGACAGTACCACATGCACTTCAGTAAAATGACATGGCTGAGAGGATGAATCGAACATTGCTTGAGAGAGCAAGGAGCATGCTATTATGCTCAGGATTGTCAAAGAAATTCTGGGTAGAGGCTATCAACACATCATCCTACTTATCAACAGATATCCATCTTCTGTGTTGAACTTCAAGTCACCAGAAAAGCTATGGACAGGCAGGAAACCAACCTTGGATTACTTAAAGGTGTTTGGTTGTACCACCTATGCCTATATCAAGCAGGGAAAGCTGGAACCAAGGACAGTGAAAGCTATTTTTATAGGTTATCCTGAAGGAGTGAAGGGTTGGAAGCTGTAGTGTCAAGAATGAGTTGGTGGTAAGTGTATTATTAGTAGATATGTGAGATTTATTGAGGATGGATTAAGCAGTGGCAGGTTCACTAGTGGTGTTATATCAGAAAGCTCTAGTGATGGGAGATTTGAGGTGGAGCTAGACTTTGGTAGCTCAAAGTCCAGTAAATCATTGGAGTAGAAAGAAGCAAGGAGATCTAAAGTTGTAGAAGAACAATAATCAGATGAAAAGTCAGCTAGTTTACAAGAGTATAATTTGGCAAGAGACAAAGAGAGGAGACAAGTAAAGCCTCCAGCAAGATACGGTCGTGATGATGATATGCTTGCCTTTGCTTTTCATGCAGCAGAAGAAATAAAACTGATTGAACCAGCAACTGTGAATGAAGCATTGTAGAGTGAGGATGCAGAAAAATGGCACTTGGCCATGAAAGAAGAAATTGATTCCTTGATTAAAAATGGAAGCTGAGAGCTTGTGGAGAAACCACAAGGCAGAAAGCTGGTGGACTGCAAGTGGATCTTTAAGAGGAAAAAAGAAATAGATGGCACTTTTAGGTACAAAGCCAGGTTAGTTGCAAAGGGTTTCACCCAAAGAGAAGGAGTGGACTATTCTAAAGTGTTTTCTCTAGTGGTAAGACAGGTGTCTGTGAGAGTAATACTTGTCTTGGCTGCTGCAAATGATTGGGAGTTGGAACAGATGGATGTAAGGATTGCCTTTCTCCATGGGACTCTTGATGAAGAGATTTACATGAAGCAACCAAAATGTTTTGAGGAAAAAGGAAAGGAACACATGGTCTGCCTCTTAAAGAAGTCCTTTTATGGCCTCAAACAATCTCTTAGGCAGTGGAACATAAAGTTTGATAACTTTATGAGAGGTATAGGCTACACTAAAAGTGAGTATGACCATTGTGTATATTTCAATGGTGATAGCTCAGGTGTTATAGTATTCTTACTTGTGTATGTTGATGACATGCTTCTTGTGAGCAAGAGAAAAGAAAGAGTGCAGGAACTGAAGGATTTGCTATCCATAGAATTTGAAATGAAGGATTTAGGTAATGTTAAGAAAATTCTGGGATTTAACATAAGTAGAAATAAGAAGAAAGGCTGGCTGAATTTGAGTCAAGAGAAGTATCTGGTAAAGGTGCTGCAGAAATTTAATATGGCCAATTCCAAGTCAGTATCAACACCATTGGCAGCTCATTTTATGTTAAGCAAAGATCAGAGTCCAAAATCAGACCTTGAGAGGCAAGAGATGAGTGGAGTTCCTTACTTAAGTGCTGTAGGATGTATGATGTATGGAATGGTGTGCACACGTCCAGACCTCACATATGCTTTGAGTGTGGTCAGTAGGTTCATGTCAAACCCAGGGAAAGCACATTGGATTGCAGTCAAATGGATGCTAAGGTATATCAAAGAAAGTCTGGGATGTTGTGTATATTATACCAGGAGAACTAAGGCAGATAAGAGTGGAGTCATTTCAGGATATGTGGATGCTAATTTTGTTACAGACTTAGATAGAAGGAGATCACTGACTGGGTTTGTTTTCATGGTAGATGAGAATGTGATAAACTGGAGGTCATCACTACAACAGGTTGTAGAACTGTCAACAACAGAAGCAGAGTACATGGCACTGGTGAAAGCTGTAAAAGAAGTTGTGTGGTTGTACAGGGTGATTGCAGAAATTGGAGAGTGGAGCAGTAAACCAGTGATTTTTTATGATAACCAGAGTTCTTTACATCTTGCAAAGCACCAGGTGTTTCATGGAAAAGCAAAGCACATAGATGTAAGGTATCATTTTATTAGAGACATGATTGCTGAAGATAAAGTTAGTGTACTGAAGGTGAAATCTAAAGAAAATACAGCTGATATGTTAACAAAAGTCATACCAGTAAACAAGTTTAAATGTTGCTTGGAGTTGATACATCTAAGTTTTGAATAGATATATGTGTGGTAAAGAAAATGGAGGAGCTCGTATATAGAACTAAGAGAAGATTTGGTGGTTGTTAGTAGCTGGATGAAGGAGATGCAGAAATTATCTTATTATTGAAATAAGGTGGAGATTTGTTAAGTGTGTCTCATTAATAAGCAGATTTCTGGACCAATTTGCAAGGTTTTCTGGACTTGTTTGCTAGCTTTTACAAGTTGTTTTAAAAGGGAGGGCAAAAGTGTCTTTATGATTGATTAGTTAGTTTAGCCAGTTAGTATAAAAAACTCAAAGAACGAGTGAATGGGAGATAGGGAAAAGGAGCTGATTTAGTTTCAGTTGTAACAAACAAACAGAGAATCATTCTCTGGAATACAAAGAAGATTTTTCACATTTCTTGGGTTCTTGTTTTTCTTCTTTCATGTTTTTCCTTTCCTGGTTCTTTCTTTTCGTTTTCTGATGGCATGTGTAGTCATTTGTTGGAAACAAAGTCATCTTCTGTATTCTGAAGATTAGAAGTTCACTCGACAAACATTGGTGTTCTTGGAGGTCCTTGGTTCGACAGAAAATGAGCTGCAACATGATTAAAATTCAATAATATTAAAGATATAAATATTTTATAGAGCATAAATAAAATCTTTATGATAACACGAATTTTGATTTTAATTTTTATTAATAAGGATTTTTTTTAACAAATAAATTTTTAACTTTTTTTTCCTATTTTTTGGCAGCCTATTCTTACTTAAATAACTTAAATATTTTTGTTTTGTTGTTGATTTACCTACTCCAATATTGTCACTGTTCAAATTCAGACATTGCAAATTCAATTTTGTAATTTTATTAGTGTTTATGGATCTATTGGTAACAAATTTATAAATCATTCCTTATTTTGTGAAAACATAAAAGATTAGGGAGCCATATATTATTATAACCACAATTAAGTTGGAACGTCATTTCTTAAGCGTCACTTCTTACCGAACTAAATTTTAGATTCGAATGCTATGTCACTTTAGATGATAACGAAACTGGCCGTTTCTAAACCTTCCGGAATCGTCAAGTATAACTCACTTTGTTTTTCCAATCTAAATCAAAACTCATCAATAAGCACGTACAGATTTCTTTCAAACTCCGGCAAATCCAAGTATCTTAAGCTTCACCACAGCTCCCTGTCTCTTTTTCTTCCTTCCAATCTCCTCTTAATTAAGTCAATCGTCAAATTCAATCTAATGCTGCAAATTCAACTAGAACTCCACCTGGATCTTGTATTTCCAACTTTTTAATCAAAATCCAGGCTGTTCATGCTTTAAATTGGTTTTACCAGATATTCATAAATAAAAATTGAGAGTCAAACGTAACAAATGCACCAATTACTTTTATTTCCGTATTCGTAGAATTTTCCATCATGTCCCATTGACTTAGTTGACTAGGAAAAAATTTCCATTAGCTCTATAAATGTGAGATACAACCATCTAGATGGCGATTGTTTTGGTGGGTGGATTTGTCATTATTTAATGTGCAGATATATATTTTGTGGTAATTAAAATTTTTCTTTGCTATAATACTTTTTTTTTATAAAATCTTGCTTAGTCTTTATTTATTTAGATTTATTGTGATACTTAAATATTAAAAAAACCCTTCTAATTATACATATTCTTGAATATTTATTTATTAACTGTTTTTTTTAGGATTAAAATATTACAAAATACAGACATCTATTATAAATAAAAGGTAAAATAAAAATTATTAAAATTACGCCCAAATTTAAAACAAGTTCACCCCAAATAATAAGAAAAGTTCACACTTATATTTTAAAATATTAGATAATATAAAATATATATGTGATTGAATGCGCAGAAGATTCCAACCATCAACATTTTATATTGAAAACTTAATCAATGTAAACAATCAAAGCTAGCCCATAAATTTCTTTTATTAATTAACATTCAAATCTTTTCTTTTTTGTATATTCAATCTTACATGTTATTGAAAGTTTGAAACATTTTATTCTTTAGATAGTAGTATACATATACCAATTCTTTGCCTTTTATTTTACTTCACTATATCTACCTCTATCGTTGCTGCTGATGGAAGAATCGTGTTGTAAATTCTAACATTAAATTATTTAATTGTTTTAAATGATTAATAGAATTCTAATATGCAATATATATAAGCAAACGAGTGAATGTGCATGAAGTCAATAAGTCAACAAACCAATACCTCTAAAATATATAAACTTGTCAATCAATTCAATTTGCCCCAGCTGGAGATGGCAAAAAAAAAAAAAAAAAACAGAAGCCAACTCGGCCAACAAAAAACTCAAAAAAAATTTTGTGCAAATATATTCGACTTGCATACTTAAAAAAATTGAATATGATTTAGTATTTTTAAAACCCGCATGAGTAGCGGGTTAAATGTGAGTTTGATGAAATTGGTATGCATTCAGCCCGCAATCCGGATTTGACCGCCATCAATTGTCATTGACCAAAATTTGTCGATATCACTCTATATTAAAGTTGATGTTATTGGAATATTCGATCAATTCTCTAAACCATGATACCATTATAATTATCATATAACTAACTAATTTTCATATATATAAAGATAAAGTTTTAAAATTTTAATATTCCTCATTCAATCAATTCAATACTGATTAAAAATAATTATAAAGAAAAAAATGCATGCCATGTTAAACCCAAATCCTAATATAATAAGTCAAGTTTTTTTGTTCTATGTTTATTTTTCCATACAGTTGACTCTATCTTGACCAACGCAAGTAACGTTCTATTGATAGAGTAAATTTCTCTTGTAGATTCCACGTTTTATTTTTATGTAAGAAGCTTCATTAATTTAATCAATTAAAACTCATAAATTTTAATTTTTAATTAATACTAAATCTTGCTATTAAAACCTAATTTTATATACTCTATATAGTAGTGTTTGGATATAAGGAATCAAACTTGAAAATTGTTGCAATTCGAATTTGTAATATAAAATTAAAATTTATGACGTAAAAATTAAAATTTACGCATAACAGTTAAAATATTCATAAATAAAAATTGAAGGCCAAACTTAATTATCTTAAGGTAGGTGTAACAATAAATATGTTGGCGTTTTGTGGATAATCGTGAAAGAAGGGCAAAGAAACAGAGATTTGATAGAAACAAACGTACCAATTACTTTTATTCCTATATTTGTTGAATTCTCCCCAAAGAAATATTATTCTTCCCCCCCACACAAATCATGTCCCATTGACTTTGTTGACTTGGAAAAATCTTCCATAAATTGTATTGGTGAGTGGATTTGTCATTATGTATGTGATGTATAGATATATATTGTATGGTAATATGCTATAATATTTTTTTTATAAAATCATACTTAGTCTTTATTTATTTAGGTTTATTATTGTGCTTAAATTTTTAATATATAAAATGAAAAAAAGAGAACCTATGTCTTTGACTAATTCCATAATAAGTCAATATTAAATGTCTCTCACAATGATTTAATTTCATATATATCAAAAGAGTGCTTATGATGAGAAAAGGGCATTAGAAGAACATCCTCACGATGTTTATAAAACATTTAATTTATGATGAATATATAATTTAAAATTTATTATATCTAATTTATAAAACATTTAATTAGTTGAAGAATTGAAAACCTTATGAAAATAGGTGTAAAAATTTATGATGCATATATATAAAAGAGAAATATTTAATTTGCATGCTATTTTATTATGGATTTTTCAAGATATGACAAATTGTACAGGATGGTTATGTATGAAAAGAAAATTTATGTTGTCAGTTTTAATATCTAGACCTAGACAACCTGGTAATGATCTACATGTTTATCTAGCAACCTTTGTTGAAGAGTTGAAAACCTTATAAAAAATAGGTGTAAAAATTCATGACCCATATAAAGGAGAAATATTTAGTTTACATGTTATTTTGTTGTGAACAATTAATGATTTCGTAGCATATGACAACCTGCACGGGTGTACTGTTACGGGATATTTTGTATGTCCGATCTGCGGGAACAATACTATTTCATACAGGCTTCAACATAGGAACAAAAATGTGTTTATGGGCCACCGTCGATTTCTACGCCGTGATTTTCTATGCCAAAGATGAAGAAAGTTATTAATAACGAAGAAGAGTGATTTAATGTAAATTACATTATTTAATAAAAATAATATTTTATATAAATTTAAATATATATATATATATATTTTTTTTTAAAATATTAAAAAAATTTATTATATATTTAAATATAATTTAAAATAAATTACATAATTTCTTGATAATATAAACTGTCTGAGAGTTTATTTACAAAATCATTGGTTTAAAGGTTTAAAATCTAATTAAAATATTTGTTTAAGATATTTTTATAAAATTTGATTATTACAAAACTGGTTCAATATTATAAAGATTGCTTAATTGTTAAGTTTTATAATTTTTAATAAAATCAAAAAATACAAAAATAACTCTTTCTCTCCATTTTCAGTCTAGCCTAGATGTACATATGATGTAGATTAAAGGGGTTTTATTTATTTAAGGTTTGTTTTCATCAAATTAATTTGTTAGAAGTAAATAAAATATATATTTTTAGCTTGTTTATATATATATATGTTAAAAAAAAAAGGTATAAGATATTTGATGGATTACAATTATTTTTACATATAATTAGCTTAAGAATCCTTCACGTCATCCGGTTAATTCTCTAGCATGATAGTTAATTTTGCACAAGATCCTACACATCTTAGGTTGTCTCTATCGGCAG
This sequence comes from Trichilia minutiflora, assembly GCA_035590515.1. Lineage (NCBI taxonomy): Eukaryota > Viridiplantae > Streptophyta > Magnoliopsida > Sapindales > Meliaceae > Trichilia > Trichilia minutiflora. The sequence continues at coordinate 13,460 of JAVXUL010147098.1, forward strand.
ATGGGATAAATCGACACAGCACACTTAGTATCACCACTTGTTTGTTGGCCAGTGGCATTAGTCATATATAATCTTCTTTCATGGTTATGTATGAAAAGAATATTCATATTGTCACTTTTAATATCTGAACTTAAACAACCTGAGAAAGTTAAAGGACCGAGAAAGTTAGTCGTTAATTAAATGTGATACACATTAAAGATTAAAGGCGTTAATTAAATGTGATACACATTAAAGTACTGAGAAGTTTAGTCGTCAATTAAATGTGATTATTTTATCAAACCCTCAGGCTGCACAACATATATGATTGAGAATTTTCTCTAAGTGCACAGAGTCGATCATAATAATAAAATCTAGAAATATTTTAAGGTATCGAACCCAAGAGAACAACTAACCAATTTTATACCAAAACCTTGAATTTTATGAATATTCAAATAAAATAAATGTAAATAATCTAAATTCAATAAAACAATAATGATTTACTAAAAAACAATAGATGCAAGCGATAGGGTATCCAGGTTCACCTTTTAAATATTACTAAAATGTAATTATGAATAATTCGATTTTGAATATCATAAACTCAAATATCGTATTAATTTTCCGTTGGAATATTAACACTGTACGTAATTAATAATGATCACTTGTCGGTCTCTCAATTATTAATCAAACCCATTAAGTTTCAGTTAACTTACAATGTGATGAATAACTAATTATATTTCTTTAATTAGTCACTCATGTTCGTTTTCCTAGTGCCCAATTTATGATTTACCTGTCAGTCCTTCTCACAAATCCTAACCTTGCTCTTATGGTGATCAAGCACAAGAGCATCAATAATAAGAAGCAAAACGAATCAAAACATAAAAATAAAAAAAATTAAATTCATTAAAGAATTGTTCAAACTACAAACCAATAGTCTTAAATAGGTTATCCCTTAAACCCTAACAA
>JAVXUL010147109.1:0-14400 GCA_035590515.1 Trichilia minutiflora
CATGCCTGCAACCAGAGAAGAGCATTAGTAACAGGGGGTTTGCAAGTGCAAAATGAGAGGGAACCCGGTGAAGTCAGCGAGTAAGCTTGGGGATGGACTCGCAACAGCAGCTGCACTCAGAAAAGGTTGTGATCGATGAAGTGGGCTAGGAAGATGAAGGGGCAAACTGTTGGCCCCCGTATGATCGGATACTTCCTAATTTTTAATACCCCCAGAATCCAACCTTCCATGTGTACATGTTTGACACGAGTGCCTGTGAGATTGACCATTCTTCTAACAGATCGCCATGAAGATCACAAGCAGGATGTCATGAGAAGTTAGAATAAAACTCCAGAGATACTGGGTTCCTCAACTAGAAACAAGAGATTCATTAGCCGTTTGAAAACAAGAAGAACATCAAAACAAGAGAAGCAGAGTGAGTATTTTGGGAAGTTTGAGAAGAATATTTGACTGTGGCTTTCACAACTTTGTTCAAAGGAAGGGAGGTATTTATAGGCAAAGCCCAAGAAACCTCGGCTGTTAATTTTGATCCAACGGACCAGAGAATGCCACGCCACCCGAAGGTGGAACGTCAAGAGTCAGTTCTCTTCGAAATTCAAACAAGGTGAGACCCACCCCGATAAGTAATTATGATAGTCCGGGTACCGTGTGTTCTCAGATTGGCTCAGCAATGGAGAAGGGGCACGTGTAGGACGATTGCGTTCCCAAGGAGATAACGGAGACGTAGCGTCAGTCGAGCCAGTCGAGCATAAGTTGCACATTTTTCAATTAAAATAGTTATTTAATTAAAAACTGGGGGGGGCTTAGTGTTGGGGGATTTTACCGAGGGCCAGGCCCATCTCCGCGCCCTTGTCCATGCCCACCAAGTGCATATATCCAATGGGCTCCCTTATACGGTGTCGTCCCGAGAAGCTAGTCATGTCAACAGGAAGATGGCCGAATCGCCTCGGACACTTTGCCCAAAGCAACCACTCAGGAACTCTTTTTCGAGTTATTTGCTGCCAACTTACTTTCGGGTCAGGGCCTTCAACAATATGTACTCTCAGAGTCGGGGGGTCGGATCAATAGCCTACTATGCAATAGTGTAGACCCCCGGATACTCGGGGTATACTAGTCCCCGCCCCTCCACCTTCTGGCGACACCGAAGTTACAACCCATTGCATAAAGGTCTCCTAAGAGCTAGGGGATTTCATTCTCGAGAGAGTTAGAAGCTCCGCTCGAAGGCACAAATACTCGGAAGCTCGGGGATGACGTGGTAAGGAACAGTGTCACAATTCCCCACGCCCTCTAACTTTGCAATAGGTTACCCTGGGCACGTCAGCCATGCAGCAACATGTGTCCAGGGATACGCACTCCTAGACTTTCCATAGACAGCATCCAGTAATCAAGAGAAGGGGGATTCGATTGGATTCGATGCGATTCACAACCAGATTCATGTCAAACAAACATCGAGAGAAACCCACTGTGAGACATTCTTTTAACTTTTCAGCTCATCCAGGCATCATACTCAGGGATAGAACATTCCATGTCATCCATACTTTTCATGCATTATTGTTTACTTGCATGCACACTTATTACACACACCAAATAAAATCCTCTCTGACTTAAATATCAGAGGGTTTTCGTCGAAAAATCGGCTTTACCCTTAAGGTGTTCTGTGTGTTTTATAGTTATAAGCTCAAAAACGAGAAAAAAAATCTACTAGTGCTCGGAGTCATGAACAAAATCGATTTCTTGCATCAATAATAAATATTATTTTAAAACAAATAAAAAGATATAAAAGATTGTTACGTATATTTGAAAATATAAGGAATTTAATTTATAATTTTACTAAAAAAGTTACTTTAATATATTATGGTTATAATTAGTCCAACTGAGCCAGTTTCTTCGCTAGCAAGTGGCTATGCCTTCTATACCGTACCCATACAAATATTTGCTCCGTGTGCACTTCACGGTCACTCAGGAAAATTTTTATAAGTAATCAGCACTCTCGTTTTTTTATTTTTTATTGAACATAAAAAAAAAATCAAGAATAATTATCAATAGAATTAATTTATTATTATTTATTAAAAAAATTATTTAAATAAAACTCATAACCCAACAGTCGAATTGATTTATCATCACTTATCGAAGGATAGTTCAAATAAAATTTACGATCTAACCTTTTAAATGTTTTAATAAAAAAAATATTAGTGATGGCAAACGAATCTAAAATACAAAATTCGTATAAATTATTCTCAACCATTAGACCACTATCGGGGTTTCAATACTCTTAAAATCTTAAATTACTCATATATTACTACAATATAAAAAACATACACTAAATGGAGTATATATATAATAAAAAAGAGAAGTATACATATTTTGAGAAAGAACTAAACTAAAAAAATATAAGCTATCAAATTTATTTCTTAATATTATAAATTTGTATGTATTAATTTATATATTCGTTGGGCGTAAAGAATTTTTTAAAATTATTATCTTATATAATTAGTAAAATTATTAATTCAGTATATTAGTTCAAAATTGAATTAAAGAATTTTATTATTTAAATAAGATTATTTATTTATTAAAATTTTCCAATGGTAAACCGTTGTACTTTATATTATCTAATAGCACTATTGTGAAAAAACTTCTGTTATAAATGGTGTTTGAACCTTTACAATGGTGATGATAATTAGTAAGAGAATATACAACATTTCCACAAAAGAAATATGTTTAGGAATGATTATTTTAATTACGTTTTCATCAACGAATATCAATGTAATTAAGCCATAATCAATCCTAATCAAGAGTATTAACAAAATTGAACTAGGGATTCCTAGAATCCTACGAAGTGATTGTAAGCAAAACGATACGGTCCTTAAAATGTGAAACATCAAAACGATGGTTAAGCCATAAAACAAGAATCCTCTCTCCGCCAAGATTTCAATAACAAAAGAAAAAGAAAGTATAATTCTGCAACTTATTCTGTAACATTACTCATTTGAGATTTTATCTTGCGTGCAATAATTAATAGTTAACAGCCAATTTCAATTCATGATTCACTTCTTTACATTGACATTTCACTTCAATACAGATATAGATATAATAATTTGAAATACTCCTATATATTCTTCTTGACACTTTCTATTGAAAAACAAAATGTCTTGAGCCTCAAGGCAAAACTCCCATCATTATATCTAAAGGTGAAGGTTCCCCTAAAAATAAACTTTTTAATAACAATGGTAATAATTACATTTCACTAGCTTTCTGGAAAATCAATTAACGGTTGGAATTAATATAAAATTTACATTCCAGTTAATAGATACCTTAACTTAGGAATATAACTCCTATAATTTTTTATTTCAATTGATAGGATATATACTATCAATAACTACTATGTGTGATATGGTTTCTAGCTAGGTTTATTATTTTATTAATTTACAGATAAGTCTTATATTGAATTGTCCTATAAAGTTATTTGTATGTCCATCCATCTATTAAAATTTTAGTATCAACACGTTAATTTTAAAATTTACTAATTATGACCACCAATAAATACATAAATAAAATAAAATTATGGTTGTAACATTAATTTCATGTAATAAGATTTTCTTGTATTGTTAATATGTATCTACGTCGTATCTATTGATGAATGTTGCATGATTATATATCATATTATATCCGATACATATTTTGAATTTTAACATTATATATGTTAGAATTTATTAACATCGTTATGAGACTAGTAGTTACATATAGAAACGTTTAAAATCTAAAGGTAGAACATAGAATTAAAAATTTTATAAATTCTTTAAATTTTTTTATCTAAAAACTCAAGTCTTTTTATATATTTTTTTATTAAATTATTTATTTATTTATAAATAGACAAGTAAAAATAATAAAAAAAATAATAAACAATTATATTTTTTAATGGTATTTTTTTATTGTTAAATATATATTCCAACAAAAAAAACAATCTTACATGGGACTCCACTTTAATAATGTTCTTTCAATATGTGTGTAATATTATTTACATAATAATAGATCAATTTAATTTATATTTATCTGTGATTTAATAGATTAGAATTTATTATGATAAAAACAAAAAAGTATATATTTACTCATAAAATTGAATCAAAACCTTAATTTTTATAAAAATTATGGTAAAGAGAGAATATGTTATATATGCAAAGTTCAACCACGTGAAGTTGACAAAGCGGGCCCGTTGATTGATAATTTGGCTGTTTCCATCTATCTGACCTTTCTTACCAACTAAATTTAAGAAATAAAGGGTAAAAAAGAGTATCACGAATCCATATTAATTGATGTGAAAATTAAGTCTATTTCAATTTTAATAATAAATTAAATTAACCATGCATGATGACTGCGAAAACTTATTTATACGATGCAAAGAAGTTATTACGCACCATAATTAAGCATTTATTCATAATCTTAATTTAAAAATTACGAGTAGACAAAGACAAAATCTCAAGTTGAAAACTTAACGCAACTTAAAACAAAGTTAATGATCTTTTATTACCAGAACCTTTTGTCTTCTAGATGATAATTTCATGTATCATATAATAATATCCAGAATTTGAGATATTTCTGATCTTTCGGCAAAGAATTCGAGGGGTATTTCTAATCTAATTACATTCTAATAATTATATGTTATATTATAATCTACAGAAATGTGCCAGGATTCAAACATGAAGTTTGATTGAAAGTGGATAGAATCACTTAATCGAAAATTTGATTGATAGATGTAATAGAGTGTGAGCCAATGTACATGAGTTAAGGTGCAAGGTTTATAGTGTGTATGAGCTGTAGTGGATTGATTTAATGGTAGTTAGTTAATTAGTTAGCTGTTAGATTTTTGAATCTTGTTAACCAATAGAATGTCTGTATAAATAACTGAACTTAGCTTGTGTAATCAAGGGGTTGTTCTAAGTATTGTGAAATACAAACGGAAGCATTCTTTGAAAAACTATCTCAATATTCTGATATGTTTTTCCTTGTTTTCTTAGCTTTTTCTCTGTTTTCCCTTCATTCTCTTTTCTTGTTGGACAGTGCTGCAACTCGTGTGAGTTGTTCCTTCCTTCTCTGATGGTTAAGTTTAAGCTTAGGCAATAGGTGTTCTTCACAACAGGTGGTATCAGAGCTCTTTTCAGAGGAAGAGGAATAAATCATGTAGTAGAAAAGATAGCAAGAATAAGTAATCTTGGAGGGAAAGATGGTGACTACAAAGTTCAGCATAGAGAAATTTACGGGAGTTAATGATTTTTCACTTTGAAAATTAAAGATGAAAGCTTTCTTAGAGCTTGAAGAACTGGATTATGCTCTTGATGAGGAAGGAGTAATGGTTGAAGGGAAAGACTTCACTAAGACAGACTTTAAGGAAATCCAGAAGAAGGCAAGAAGTGCCTTGATCTTGTCATTGTCTGATAAAGTGTTGAGAGAAGTCACCAAAAAGATCACAGCCAGAGGTATTTGGATGAAATTGGAGGAGAGATATCAGCATAAGTCAATAGCCAAAAGATTATATTTGAAGAAACAAATGTTTTCTTTGTATCTAGAAGAAGATGGCTCGATAGAGGAACATGTGGATAAGTTCAACAAACTGGTTTTTGACTTAGAAACCGTAAATGTTCAAGTTGATGATGAAGACCAAGCCCTCATTATCTTGACTTTTTTACCCCTCTCATATGAGCATTTTATAGATACACTTTTGTATGGTAGATTTTCATTGTCAATAGCAGATGTGAAGAATGCTTTAAACTCCACGGAATTGAATCGTAGAAACCAACAGCAGAAAGATGACACTTCTGATGAGAGCTTGAGTGTGAAGGGCAGAATTGAAAGAAGGAAATTTAAAGGGAAAAAGCAATACAGGTCAAAATCAAGAGGAAAAGGGCTGACATACTTTCATTGTCACAAAGAGGGGCATTTCAAGAAAGATTGCCCTGAAAGACAGACATCAAAGAATCCAAAATCACAACCAAAGATGTTGGAGCCAGCAGTGATGTTAGAAGCCAACTTTCAAGATGTGTTTGTGGTGATGGCAACTCAAGAAGATGAGGTAAAGCCTGATGAGTGGATCTTGGACTCATGATGCACATTTCATATGTGCCCAAAAAGGTCATTCTTCTTTAGCTTTAATTTATAAAATTCTGGAAAGATGATCTTAGAAAATAACATGACATGTGATATTAAAGGAGTTGATACTATAAGATTGAAGTTAACAAATGATACTTTAGTTGAATTATAAGGGGTGAGGTTTGTACCTGGTTTAAGAAGAAACCTTATATCTCTAGGGATGTTGGAATCAGTGGGATGCACCTTTATAGCACAAAATGGTGAAATGAAGGTTAGTAAAGGATCCATGGTACTGATGATAGCAAACAGGAAGTATGGATTGTATATTATACATGGAGAACTGATTGTAGGTGATATTAATGCCAACTTTTTAAAGAAAGAAAACAATCTCATGCTTTGGCATCAAGGACTTGGGCACCAAGGAGAAAAGAGCTTGCTGAGTCTAAAGAATCAAGGGTTATTGGAAGCAGTAACAGGTGTTGATGTTAAATTCTGTGAAGGTTGAGTGTATAGAAAACTACACAAATTAAAATTTAAGCAAGCTATCCATTTGTCTAAGGATGCCTTGGAATATGTACATTCAGACATCTGGAGACTTGCTCAGGTTGCTTCTTTAGGAGATGCTCGATTTTTCTTAACAATAATTGATGATTATACAAAGAAACTTTAGGTGTATGTGCTGAAAAGCAAGGATCAGGCCTTCAAGCATTTGTAGAATGGAAGAAGATGGTAAAGAACCAGAAGAATAAACCAATAAAAGCTTTGAGAATTGACAATGGGCTGGAGTTCTGCAATTCCTTGTTTGATAATTTCTATAGAGAACATAGCATTCTAAGGCATAAGACTGTGAGATATACTCCTTAACAGAATGGGGTAGCTGAGAGGATGAATCGAACCATTTTGGAGAAGGTGAGATATATGCTAATCTGTGCTGGATTATCAAAACTCTTCTGGGCTAAAGCTGTGAACACAGTTGCATACTTGATCAATAGAATCTCCTTCACTTCACTTAACTTCAAGAGTCCTGAAGAGGTCTGGTTAGGAGCTCCCCCTACCCTTGATCATCTAAGGATATTTGGGTGTACAACGTATTCCCATATAAGGAAGTAAAGTTAGAAAACATAGCTATTAAAAGAATCTTTGTGGGATATCCTGAGGGAGTTAAAGGCCGAAAGTTATGGTGTCATAATGACAGCGAAGGAAAATGTGTAGTGAGTAAATATGTGAAGTTCTTAGAGGAGGGTTTTTGGTAAATATAAATGATAAAGCTTTAGATGTTGCTACAACATCAAAAGGGAAAAGGGTTCAGTTTGAGGTGAAGCCTGGAGAAGATGAATCCAAAAATGTAGATCAGTAGGAAGATTCAGCAACCACAGATACCAGGGACATAGAAAGAGTTGTAATACCTAGAATCAAGATGGAATATTACAGCAAGATGTCACTGACTACAATCTAGTCAGAGATAGAGAGAAAAGGTCCGTAAGACAACCTATCAGGTATGGTTATACTAATTTAATAGCCTATACATTTCTGTTAGCTGAAGATGTAGGCTCTTTTGAGCCTAGAACACTAGTGGAAGCCTTGCAAGGGTCAAATGCTAAAGAGTGGTATTCAGCTATGTGTGAGGAGATGATATCATTAGAAAAGAATCAAACATGGATTCTTGTTGATAAACCTGATGATAGAAGGGTGGTGAAATGTAAATGGCTATTTAAGAAGAAAGAAGAAGCTGATGAAAGTGTGAGGTACAAGATAAAACTTGTAGCAAAGGGTTTCACACAAAAGAAGGGAGTAGATTATCTGAAGTTTTCTCCCTTGTGGTTAGGCATGTTTTCATCAGAATACTACTCTCTTTGGTAGCAGTATATGATATCGAGCTGGAGCAAATAGATGTCAAAACAGCCTTCTTGCATAGAAACCTGGATGAGAAAATCTTCATGATGCAACCTGAAGGTTTTGAGAGTAAGGAGGGAAGAGGTAAAGTGTGCTTGCTGAAAAGGTTCCTCTATGATCTGAAACAATCACCTAGACAATGAAATTTACGATTTAATCAATATATGAAGAAGATGAGATATGTTAGAAACAGTTATGATAGTTGTGTGTACTTCCAGGGAGATAATATAGACAACATTGTATTCCTCTTAATCTATGTGGATGATATGTTACTGACTGGAAGAGATATGGATAGATTGTATAAGTTGAAAAAGCTGCTGTGTTTGGAGTTTGAAATGAAAGATTTGGGTACTGCAAAGAAGATTCTTGGTATAGATATAATCAGAAGGAAAACAGCTGGAGTAGTTGTGTTGTCTCAGAAGAAATATCTAACCAAGATACTACAAAGGTTCCAGATGGACAAAACTAAATCTGTGGATGTTCCTTTAGCAGCTCATTTCAAGCTTTCAAAAGATCAGTGCCCAATATCAGAGTAGAAAGAGAAGAAATGGAGAGGGTCCTATATGCTAGTGCAGTTGGATGTTTCATATATAGAATGGTATGCACAAGGCCAGATATTGCATTTGCAGTAAGCATAGTCAGCAGATTCCTAAGCAATCTAAGAAAGTACCATTGACAGGCTGTCAAGTGGATTTTAAGGTACATTAAAGGGAGCTTGAAGTATTATTTGGTGTATAGAAGAGATGGCAAAGATGCTGAGCTACTAAGGGGATATGTAGATGCTGATTATGTTGCTGATCTAGATAAAAGGAGATCAGTTACAGGTTTTGTGTTTCAATTTAAAGGTTACACGATTAACTGAAAGTCTTCACTACAGTATATTGTGGTTTTATCTATAACTGAGGCAGAATATGTAATTGTTGTAGAGGCAGTAAAAGAGGCTTTATGGTTGCAGGGAATGGTTAGTGAGTTAAATCTTGGGAATATGATTGCAAAAGTTCTGCGTGATAATCAAAACACCATTCACCTGTCAAAACACCAAACTTTTCATGAGAGACCAAAATATATAGATGTAAGAATGCACTTCATTAGAGAGGTTCTTAAAGAAGGAAGAGTGAGTTTGCAGAAAGTGTATACAACAAGAAATGCTGCTGATATATTAACCAAGGTTGTTTCTGCGAGTAAATTCAAGTATTGCTTGCAGCTATTGAAGATTGGTGATGAGGAAACAAGGCAAAACAACATGGTGAAATGGAATAGTCATGGTTGCTCTCAAAAATTACAAAATAGCTAAGTACAGGGGAATGTCGAGGCTGTATGCAGTAGGAAGAAGAATGCTTATCTGATGATCATGTAACATAGGATCAAGGTAGAGATTGATAGAGTATGATCCAAGATTGATAGAGTGTGATCCAATGTACATGAGTTAAGGTGCAGGGCTTATAGTGTGTATGAGCTATAGTAGATTGATTCAAGGGCAGTTAGTTAGTTAGTTGTTAGATTCTTGAATCTTTAAAAACTCTCTCAGTATTTTGATCTATTTTTTCTTGTTTTCCTGGCTTCTTCTCTGTTTTCCTTTCATTCTCTTTTCTTGTTGGACAATACTGCAACTCGTGTGAGTTGTTCCTTCTTTCTCTGGTGGTTAAGTGCAAGCCAGGGCAACAAGTGTTCTTCACAACAAGATGCTAATGAAGATGTGTGTGCAAATTTTAAATGACAAGTCTTCAATATCTAAAACCAGATAAAATTTGACAGGATGTTGCCCTTATGCCTATTCAATAAAATTTTACTGTCTATATATCTATTTTTGTAACTATGAATCATGGTAGCAATCAAAATAAATATGTTAGCTAGTGAGGAAAAAAAAAATTAAAATAAACAGGATAATTCTTTTTAATAGTTTCATATATAAAAATGACTTCTTTCCTAATACTAAGTTTGCTTAATTTTGTTTGATTCATTGACTAACCTATTGGTTTTTTCTTGCATGGCTGGGAAACCATGCAGGAACGAGAATCTCTCATAAAATTGAAAAACCGGCACAAACGAGAAGAGATGTTTTGAAACAAGACAAAAATTAAATGTACCACACATCATATTATATATATATATATATGTGTGTGTGTGTGTGTAAAATATAGAATAAGGCCATACTGAAGAGACAAAAGCTCTCAATTTTATGTCAGTGGATAGGTTTGAAGCCAAATTATCAGTTTTACACAATAAAGCTCATAATTTTGTAATATAGTATTTTATTTTGAGCCTTGGAAATTCTACAATGCAACACGTAGAACACAGAAAGTATTAATTAAAATACAAGGTCAGTGTATAGAGCTTTGGATTGCTTTAGTTTTTGTGTAATCCTTACCTCATGCAGAACAATTATTATAACTTACATGGTTATTTTGTGATGCAATTAAATATCAACATAAAGAAGGAATGAAGACGACGCAGTTAATTTTTCCAGCTCATCTTGTAAACGTGTAAAATCATGCAGTGACAAGGCAATGTACATTTGGTAACAACAACGACAGAAGAAAAAAACTGTCAATGGATTTTTTTCGTCACTGTTGTGTTTCTGTTTGAAATCATACGAGTGATATTGAGATTAGCGTTTAATTAGAGGATAAGTGATAATCTTAAAAAAAAAAATCTTTACATGTTACTATTTGGGTTTGGTTCCTCTAATTTCATATTGTTAGTTTAATGGTTCGCATTGCTAATTCTAAGGTTTGAGATTGCAATATAAACATAAATTAAAGGATTAGTAATCTTGTTAAATTTCACATCATAATTTAAATTTTGAGTTATTGAGTGGGTTTCAACTAACATGATCATAGTTAAGTTCCATGTCCAAGCTCCTCCATGTGCTCACTTTACAGTACTCTCAATTAACTCAAATCAAGTTTAAACAATTTATTATTAATTTTGGGACATTATTTAATAGTTTAAGACTTTCAGATTAAACAATTTTAACCGTAACAAATATCGAATGTCTTATTATCAATTGAATATCACAATTAATTTTATAAACATTCTCCATTAAACTACTTTACATTATTTTTCTTTCATATTTATCCTCTCACGACATGGGAGCAAGACCATACATATATTCTTATAAAGACAATTAAAGCATATGATATAATATATTTGAAGACGAAAGAGATCCCATTTTGTGGCCTCCAAAACAGGAAGAAAATAATTAATTAGTTAATTAATTAAAGCATATATATGAACAAATCGTCAGTATTCAATCATGTATCAACTCAAGGTCTGATGAAAATCATAAACAAATATCTTTTGCACTTAATGACAAAGTTCAGAAAAGGATTCACACAAATAGTTGGAGAGTCGTTAATACTTCAACTATCTTTTCCCGTCTGATTCAAGCTGAAAACATTTTTATACATCATTCATTCACGATTGATTCTTCCATTTACTTTTTTACTTTCAAAATTTCACCATTTAGTGGAAAGGTCTATTGCTGGATACTACTGCATCTCCATGCTAAAGAAACATTTAATTACGGGACATAACAAAAAGTTATCAATGTGGGAATCTGGCTCTTTATCCCACCTCGATAGATTAAAAATTAATTGATTTATTTTTGTATTATAAAATAAAGCTAAATATTAATTTATAAATCATGCCAAAGTAAGTTATAAAAATTTTTAATTATGAGTGGTTTTTACAAGAAGTTTATTGGGATTTTTATCAATAAAGCCCCTTAATTTTATATATCTTTTATTTTGATTTGTATATTTTGGGTAATTATATTATAGTCTAGAAAAAGTTATAAAGTTGCAAAATTAAAGATAGTGGATTCTCTGTGGCGTCCGAGGACGTATGTATTTATACCAAGCCTTAAATTTTGTGTTTTGTCTATTTGTGCCATTTATTTACTTTAAATTATATTTAATTAGCTAGTAGATTACTTGTTGTTATTGTTTGGGATTTCCATACGATTGTTTAGTTAGGAAATTTTGTATTTTTATTGTGTTAACAACAAGTAGTATAATTTTGAGTGTCCAATAAGAAGTAGCAGACCTTGTTTAGGCACAACAAGTGGTATCAGAGCCGAAGATTGCGGTTGTTGTTTTACTAGCTATTAAATATAATAGTATAGAGCTTGGGTTTGATTGTGTATACTGAACTAGTTGTATAAATGGTATCATTATCGACAAAAACTATGACTGTGACAAACACAAAAATAGATGTAGAAAAATTTGATGGAAAAAATAATTTTGGTTTGTGGCAAAGTGAGATGATGGATATCTTGTATCAACAAAATTTGGATATGATTCTAAATGAGGTGAAATCAGAATATATAAATGCAGAAGACTAGACGAGGATGAATATGAAAACTTGTGGGCTTATTTGTTTGTGTCTTTGTAGATAGCAGAAGTATCCATTTATTAGAGAGATATCCACAAGTAAATTGTGGAAGGCATTGGAGAACAAGTATATGAAAAAGAGCAATGAAAACAGACTTTACTTGATGAAGAGATTGTTTCGTCTACAACTGAGATCAGGTACGAGCATCAGTAGTCATATTGATATATTTAACAGATTGATTGTTGATTTGTTAAATTTAAATGAGACTTTCAAAGATGAGCATAAGGCTATGTTAGTAATTGATTCTCTTCCGGATGAATTGAATCACCTTTGTATTACTCTTCTTCATGGGAAAAAAAAATTAGCTTTTGAAGAAGTTTGTGCAGTTTTGTCTAACAATGAGATTCGGAAGAAAGATCAGAAAGAGAACAGGGATGATCCAACTGAGGCCTTTGCAACAAGAGGAAGAAGTCAAAGTCGCAAGAAAGAGAGAAGAGGAAGATCATTATTGAGAGAAAGACCTGCCAAAGATGAATGTGCCTTTTGTCGTGAAAAAGGGCAAAATAGAAAGATTGTCCGAAGTTGTGAAAAAAAGAGAAGGGCAAAATAGTTTCTGATGCATGTGTAGCAGACTCTGAAGAGGAGCAATCAGATTTATCTCTAGTCAGCCTACCGGTCATCTCAGAATCAGATGAGTGAATTTGGGATTCGGGTTGCACTTATCATTTGTGTTCGTATAAAGAGTGGTCATTTGATTTTAAAGAGCTAGATTATGGAATTATTTATATGGGTAATGATGACACTTTTAAGACAATAGGGATAGGCTCAATCCGATTGAAGAACTATGATGTGACTACTAGGGTGTTGACAGATGTTCGATATATGCCGAACTTGAGGAAGAATAATTTGTATTACTATAATGGTAGTATAGTTATTAGATTTACAGTTGCTGTTTCAGAGAAGAATAGAGATTCAGATTCGATCAGATTGTGGCATATACGGTTGGGACATGCGGGTGATAAAGCCTTATCAAACTTTGTGGATCGAGGCTTATTGAAAGGTGCAAAGACTGACAAATTGGATTTTTATGAGCATTATATTCTTGGAAAATATAACAGGATGAGGTTTGGCACATCAATTCATAATACGAAGGGAATTTTGGATTATGTTTACTCTGATGTATGGGAACGTACCAAGATAGTTTCTTTGGGAGGTAGACATTACTTTGTTACTTTTGTCGATGATTTTTTCAGAAGAGTTTGGGTGTATGTGATAAAAAGAAAAGATGACGTACTTGCTACATTTCTCAAATAAAAAAAGATGATTAAAACACAGAATGGCAAGAAGATCAAGTATCTTCGGACAGACAATGGTGGAGAGTATCGCAGTGATTTGTTTATGAAGGTTTACCAGGATGAGGGAATTATACGTTGCTTCACAGTTATAAACACAATACAACAAAATGGGGTGGTAGAACGTATGAACCAGACTTTGTTAGAGAAAGTTCGATGTATGTTGTCAATGCTGGATTAGGCAAAGAGTTTTGGGCTGAGGCAGTTACTTATGCAGACCATCTTATTAATCATCTACCGTCAGCTGCTATTGAAGACAAAACTCCATTAGAGGTATAGTCTGGAAAGCCTGTTAATGATTATGATTATTTACATGTTTTTGGTTGCATAGTATATTATCATGTGAAAGAATCCAAGTTAGATCCCAGAGCCAAGAAAACAGTATTTATAGGAGTTGTACCAGGTGTAAAAGGATACCTTCTTTGGTGTTCAAGTTTGAGAAAAGTATTATTTAGTAGGGATGTAACATTTGATAAGTCTTCTATGCTAAAGAAGACAACAGAAAATCATACAGAGGTTGGTAGTACTTTACAGCAGGTGGAGTGTGTTCAGCAGCAGGTGGAGTTCGAGACAACGAAGATTGATCCAGCAGATTCTCTTATGATTGAGGAGAATTTTAAAGATGAAAAAGGAAGTTCTACCCAAGAACTTCAACAACAACTAGAATCAATTGCAATTAATAGGCCAAGACGTGAGATTCGGAGACCTGCTCGATTTGAAGATATGGTGGCCTATGCAC
>JAVXUL010147120.1:0-14398 GCA_035590515.1 Trichilia minutiflora
ATTTCATAAAATATTTTGAGATAATGAAGTTCTTTTTGTAAAATATTTTAATTAACATACTTTGAGCTTAAACTTAACCATAGTTACATCAATTACACAAATTATATAAAACTTGAGAAATCTTCATTTTGATTCTTGATCTTAATCTTTCACTTGTCTTTGGTCATCCATTTTGTTATCATCGAAAGACTATAAATGTCAACAGGAATAAATTATTTGGTTTTGTCATCATTAAAAAAGGGGAGATTGTTAATCTATGTGTTTTTGATGATGAGCAAATTATTTTATTGATAAACAAATAATTTGTTTGATCAAATTATTTTAAATGTTTTGCATTTGTTTGATTAATCATAATACTTTGATTGTGCTTTATGAAGCTTAATTTATGTTTATATATTGAGCATATATTACACTTGATGTTTTTTTGTTGAGAATGGTTGCTCACAGTTGCAAAGGATCGACACCAGTTTAAAGTTAATCCTTTGGCAACGTATTGATACCCTTGGAAGAAAGCTCAAACGTATCGATACCCCAGTAAATGTATTGACACGTTTGTGACAGACATTATATCGTTTGCATGGAAAAATATCAACACCTTTGGAAATATATCGATACCTTTATCAGCACCCTATCAAGCACCTTTTAGTTGGACAACTCTGAATAAGAAAATTCGACAAAACGTATTGATACCTTTGCAAATGTATCGATACCTTCTTCAAATTAAGTCTGTAAAGGCTAGTTTCAGAGCATTTAATGCAAGATTTTTAACCATTAAAGAGACGTTGTAAAAAGCTCTCCAAAGGGTTTTAAAAAGCTTCACTTTCCAGAAGAAGAGGTGTGTTGAACAAGAAGAGAAAAGAGAAAAGAGATAAAGCAAAATCAAGCATCATCTTTTGAAATATTTTTTAGAGAGAGAAACTATTTTTGCACTCATTATAAATATACTCTGTGAGAGAGTAAATTTTGTATTAGCAGTTCGGTAATTATTTGGGTTACTCTTCACCCGATTAAAGTAAGATTTGGGTTACACTTCACCTATATAAGAAGTTGTATTTGGGTTGCTCATTACCTATAAAAACAAGAAGTGTGTTTGGCTGCCCTTTGTCGGAGTTGTAATCTGGGTTACTTTTGACCTGTGAAAACAAAGAGTTAGTAGAGCCTCGGCCTGGTGAAAGCTGAGAGAGTGGACGTAGGCCTGGCTGTGTCGAACCATTATAAAATCGAGTTTACAATTCTCTCTCTCTATCTTTTATTTACTATTTTGAATGGTTTATCTTTAATTTATCAATATATTAAAGCATTCATATTGGCATAAGCATTCATTCATTTAGTTTTTAAATTTTTTAAAAAGCCAATTCACCCCCCTCTTGGTATCATCATTGTCACACTTTTTAGGCCAACAACAACAACTTTCTATAGAAATGTACTCAGCTTCAGTAGTGGACAAAGCAATTGTTCTTTGCTTTTTACTGAACCAAGAGAGCAATGCATGACCTATAAAACAATATGTACTACTCGTGCTCTTTCTATCTACTTTACATTCTTCATAATCTGCATCTGAATAACCTTGTATGTCGAAATTACCATCCTTGGGGTAAAATAATCCCAGGTTAAGTGTTCCTCTAAGATATCAAAAAATTCTTTTACAGCGATTAGATGAGATTCCTTTAGATTTGACTGAAACTGGGAACAAATATATACAGTGTAAAGAATGTCAGGTCTAGATGCAGTTAAATATAGTAATGAGCTTATCATGCCTATATATGTCTTAGGATCTACACTTTTGCCTTGGTCATCCTTATTTAAAGAGGTGGAAGAACTCATAAGAGTGTCCATATGTCTTCCATATAAAAAGTCATACTTTTTCAACAAATATAGATGCCATCATCAGATTGCTTGATTTGTAAACCCAGAAAATAGTTCAGCTCTCCCATCAAGCTCATTTCAAATTCATTACTCATAAGTTTTGAAATTTTTTTTCAGAGGTTTTCATTTGTGCTTTCAAAGATAATATTGTCAACATATATTTGCACAATCAAAATGTCTTTATTTTTGGTTTTAGTAAATAAAGTTTTGTCAACACTCTATCTGTCAAAATTATTTTTCAATAAAAATTCACTAAGCCTCTTATACCAAGCTCTATGAGCTTATTTCAAATCATACAATGCTTTAGTGAGTTTATAAACATGATTTGGAAGTTTTTGATCTTCAAATCCTGGGGGTTGTTCAACATAAACCTCTTCATTTAGAAAATCATTTAAAAAAGCACTTTTGACATCTATTTGATAAAGTTTAAAATCTTTAAAACATGCAAAGGCTAACAGAATTCATATGGCTTCTAGTCTAGCCACGGAAGTATATGTCTCATCATAGTCTATCCCTTCCTCTTGAGAATAACCTTGAGCAATAATTCTAGCCTTATTTTTAATGATATGTGCATGCTCATCTAGTTTGTTCCTAAACACCCATTTTGTCCCAATGGTAGGATGGTCAACAGGTCTTAGAACTAATATCCATACCTTGTTCCTTTAGAATTGAACTAATTTCTTCTGCAAAGCTTGGATCCAATCCTTATCATTTAATGCATCTTCTTCTTTATATTGCTTTAATTCCTCTGCCATTGAGCTGGAAGAGGTTTTTCTCTTCTTGAGTCTAATCCCGTTTGGGTTTTAATTTTCTCTCTCTAGTATTTTTGTTTATAATAAAGAGTTGAGAATACCCATCCTCTGTAATGTTGATGATGTCAAAGTCTAAGATACTAAGGTAGATTTACATATGTTTCTTCAGTATGCATAATCTGTGCCATCAAAGAAGGGTGGTCTGTGAGTAGACTGACCTTCGATGATTTGTGAAGGGATGCTACTAGATGCCATTATGTAATCTACTCCTCATAGGATGTTAGTCCTAAATACAGTGAGTGTGGCTCTGATATCAATTGTAGGCCTATATGGTATAATCCAAGAGGGAGGTAAATTGGATTTTTAAACTATTTAGGCAAAAATAAAACTTTTCATGAAAATGAATGAAATGCACACAATGAGTAACATAAGTTAAATGCAGTATATAAATGAAGAGATAGAGAGAACAGAGTGTTCATAGATGATTTTTATAGTGGTTCGACTATAAATCTACGTCTACTCTTCTTAGTTAAATCCACTCACTCTGAGGATAACTAATTTTTATTTTCACAAGTCAAGAGAAACCCAGATACAACTTTTTTTTGTTCGGGTGAAGTATAACCTAGTATAAAATTTTCTTATTACGGGTAAAGAGAAACCTAACATTGAATTTGATAAGAATAGTAAATATTGAATTTAAACTCTCAGCAAAAGTGTGTGTGTAATAAGCTCAAAGATTTTCTCTTACTAGAATTATTATAGGTGAATAACAGAGAGAATTAAACGAATATACAAAGTAAAGTTTTTATAGTACTGTGCTCTGAGTAACTTTCTCAATAATCATTTGTCTCTGTAAAATCGATTGTATTTATATCTACATTAGTTCATCTCAACGACTCTTTGAATCTATCATTAATGGAGATATTTAATGCTCTGAAACTAGTCGTTGTAACGTGCAGATCATGCATGTATCGATACCTTTGATCTATGTATCAATACTTTGTTGAAGATTTACTGGTGCAGTTCTATGTATTGATACTTCGTTACGCATAGAATTTTGGTTCCATCAACATATGAATACTTACCCTTATGAGTATCGATACTTTATTTCTTGTACAATGCATGTATCAATACTTTTATTTCTATTTATCGATATTTCATCCATTTTCACACTGCTTTGACTTTCTTCGCATCAGGGTATCGATATGTGCTATTCCTTGCAATCATGTATCGATACTTCATCCACATGTATCGATACTTGCCCTTTAATATATCAATATGTGAAGTATTAATACTTAATCCTTTATATATCTATACTTTCTTTTTCTAGAGCATTATGTATCGATACTTGCATTCCTATGTATCGATACTTTGTCCAGTTTCTTGTAACTTTAACACCTTTCTTGACACAAAAATTATAAGTATAATATGACAATTCATAGATTAATTTAAGGATAAATTAAACATTACAAAATTTATTTTCACAAAGTTCATTAAAAAAACTATTGCATAATCAATTCATTTTCACAAACAAATCTATAATCCATCAAGTTTGTTTATCAATTTTGTTTAATGCTTTATTATCAATATCAACATTATTTAAGCTCATTTCATCAACAAAAACATAATATAATTTACAAAATGAAGTCCAACTTAACTACACAACCATAGAAAAAGAAATGTTGGCTGTGGTGTTTACAGTGAAAAAGTTCTGAGCTTATATTTTGGAGTCTAAGGTTATTATCTATATAGATCATACAGCAATTTGATACTTATTTACAAAAAAAGATGTTAATCCCCACTTGGTTCGATGGATTCTGTTATTATAGGAGTTTGATTTGGAAATCTGTGACAAGAAGCACAACGCGAATGTAATTGTTAATCACTTATCACGAATAAAATTAGAATTGAAGGAAGGGCCACCTATTCAAGAGTTATTCCTAGATGAGAGATTGTTTAGTATCAACACTCTATTGCCATGGTATGCTGATATTGTGAATTTTCTTGCTTGTGAATTATTACCACCATATTTGCCTTATCAATATAAGCGAAAGCTGTTACATAATGTGAAGAGTTATCATTGGGATGATCTAATTTTGTTCAAAAGATGTGCTAATGGGGTGATTCGATGGTGTGTGTCTGAAGATGAAGCTAAACAAATTTTGAGTGGGTGTCATTCTTCATTATATGGAGGGTATTTTAGAGCCTCTAAAATAACAGTAAAAGTCTTACAATCGGGTTTTTATTGGCCATCATTGTTTAAGGACTCATATAACTTTGGGAAGAAATGTGATAGATGTTAAAGAGTAGGGAATATATCTAGAAGAAATGAGATGCCATTGAATGGGGTGTTGGAAGTGAAATTATTTGATGTGTGGGAAATTGATTTTATGAGTCCGTTCCCTACATCTTATGGTCAACGATATATCATTTTGGCTGTAGATTACCTGTCTAAATGGGTTGAAGTCATAGCCACTTCAACTAATAATGCCAAGGTAGTCTTAAAATTCTTGCAGAATAATATCTTTACTTGGTTTAGGACATCGAGAGCAATAATCAGTGATGAGTGTTCTCACTTATGTAATAAGTTATTTAATGCCTTGTTGAATCGTTACGGAGTCAAGCACAAGATTGTTCTTGCTTATCACCCTCAAACAAATAGTCAAGCAGAAATTTCAAATCAAGAAAGTAAGCAATTCCTTGAGAAGACCATGAATACGAATAAGAAAGATTGGACAAATAAGCTTGATGATACATTATGGGCTTATCGTACAGCTTTTAAGACACCCATTGGTATGTCCCTATACAGATTAGTTTTTTGCAAGGCCTTTTACCTACTAATTGAGTTAGAACATTGAGCTTATTGGGCTATCAAGAAGTTGAATTTTGATTGGAAAGCTTCAGGGGAACAACGTCTCTTACATCTTATTGAGTTGGAAGAGATAAGAAATGATGCCTATGATAACTCAAGAATATGCAAAAATAGAACTAAAACTTGGCATGATAAGCAGATTTCAAGACAAACTTTTAAACCAGATCAAAAGGACCTCCTTTTTAATTCTAGTCTCAAACCTTTTCCTGGTAAGCTTAAATCTTGATAGGGTGGTCCTTTTACAGTTCATAAAGTGTTCTTATTTGAAGTTATCGAGCTTGAAAATGAAAATAGATATTTGTTCTAAGTCAATGGTCAATGACTAAAACATTTCTATGGGAATGAAGAATTTGAGAAGGAGAATTTTAAGCTCAAAAATCTTGAGTGACAGGATGCTTGGCTAAGTCTGGTAGGGGACGTTAAATTTAGTGCTTGTTGAGAAGCAACCCAATATTTTGTTTAATTTTAATATTTTAATTTATTTAAGTGTTCTTTTAATTTACTGAGTTAGTTTTATTCTAACTTTGAAATTTTATTAAAATTTTATCGCTGTAGCTCAAGTTAAAATCCACAGCCGCACATTCGCACTGCAGCGAGAAAAATTTTCCTTGCTGCAACTCTGCTAGGTTTTAAAATATACTAGAACCATTTCGCAACAATTTCGTATTCAAGAACCAAGATTTCAAACTTTTTCTCTCTCAATCTCACTCTCCTACCAAGATATCATAGTCATCTACACTCAAGGATTCAAGGTACACATCTAATCGCATTAATCTCTCTTTGAAAGTTAAGGCATTTAATAAAGATTACACCTAGTTTAGTAATTTGCTTCTTCGTGAAAAATTATTTGGATTAATTCTTGACTGTGGGTGATAAAGGGTATTATATTGATTGTTTTTGGTTGCTATAGTGGGGTATTTGATTATTGTTGTGTTGTTGTGATTGATTTGTGAAACCTTGATTTTATTTACATTTGAACTTGTATTCACAATGCTGAGACAAAAATTTATTAGAAAACGAGTTCATGGTAAAACTTTGGAAGAGTATGATAAGACTAAGTTTCGTAACAAAGAGGCATCCACATTATTTGAAAAATCAGTTAAAAAGAGGGTAGGATTGAAGGAGAAGGGAGTAGTATTTAAAGAAAATGAGTGCCCGGAGATTATGAGGGAGATTCATCGAAGGGGTTGGCAAAATTTTGTCAAACAACCCAAGCCAGTAGCTATGACCTTAGCTAAGAAATTTTATGCCAATGCGAAAAGGATACATGGATAATACTTCATGGTGTGAGGTAAACAAATTAGGTTTGATAGAGATACTATCAATAGGTTTTATTGCATTCCACAAGTTCAGGATGACATTGATGCTTTGACGGAGTCAGTAAATTTAGATGCAGTGGCTGTGAAATTGTGTGATGGACCGGTCAATTGGGTAAAGGTGAGGGGTGTTCATATGACTTTCTTAACCAAAAGGTTGATGTTCATTATAAAGATTTGGAACCATTTCCTTTGTGCCCACCTGAATCCTTCGTATCACTTCACTAAGGTCAATAAGGAGAGGGCTGTGATGCTTTATGCTTTGAAGAATCAAAAGAACATTGATGTGGGATGATGGATAGCCCAAAATATTAGTTATTCAGTATAAAACACAACCATTGGGCTTTCCTTTCGTTCATTGCTTTTAGAGCTTATTTTCTTAGCTGGTGTAAAAGCCTCCAATCTAGAGATGCAGCAATCCAAAGCTACCATCCCCATTCATACGATGGATAGAATTGAAAAAACCAGCAGTGCTAGTTCATTGCAACAGCCATCTTCTTCCAAAGCCAAGTAGAAGACAACCAAGAAAGCTACCATCGTCGATATAACATCAGAGCTTAGTCAGACACAGAGGGAGCTGGTGAAGCTGACTAGGCAGCAAAACCACTTCATGACTTATGTGAGTAGTGCCTTAAATAGCTTAAGAGCTATATCAAGGATATTTGGCTGGACACAACACTTCTCAATATCCAAAGCTTCCACAATTCCAGCCTTTGGACTCAGATGATGTGAAGATGATGATGAGGATGAAGAATCTGACGATAATGATGAGGATGAGGATGATGTATAGAAGACAAGATTTTATCTCGTCTCTCAAGCAACTTTTTGGCTTTTGGGCAGAGTTTGAAGTGTTGAGGACAACACTTGATTTAAGTTTGAGGGATTAGAAGTTTGGACTTGTTTAATTTGAATTTTTTTATGGCTTAGCTGTATGGGTTAATTTTGATTGTTCTTGAACTTTATTAATGACTTTTTATGTTAAATTTGTAGTTTAATTTATGGTTTGAATGTTTATTGTGATAATTAGTTAAATTTATTATTGTTTTGTTTATGTTTTGTGATTGAATGCCATTTTGAATGAGTGTTTGTGTGTGATGATGAGAGCTAGTGATAGGAGAAGTAAAAACCAAAACCCTTTCATCGATGTTAAACTTAGATTTTGGAGGAGGTTAAGTGTGAAGTGGATTTGTGTTAGCAATTTGAAAAGTTAATACTTATGCTTAAGAGAATTTTTGTGAATTTAGAAGTTGATTTAGGCAATTCTGAAAATTCAACTTGTAAGAGTCTTGTTTTTCATACAAAGAGTTAGACATTTATTTTCTCATGGGTCTGCAAAAAAAAAAAAATTTATTACTCCGCTGTCTTGAGGTGCTTAGTAACTGGAGGGTTTGGCACCAAAAGTGTTATCTTTCACGTAAAACGGTGTCTTAAGATATGAGTATACAAAGTAGTTTGTATTTCTAAAAGGTTAAGTAACCAGGGTTGGCCATGAAACATCAATAATCGCATCAAAAGGTCTATTAGAACTCAAGTAAGAGTTCAATATTATAGTAATTAAAATGCCAAGCCCATAGATGTTTTAACTCTATTTATTTTTATGACAATTATGAGTAAAAGGATGGGTTAGTAGTCAAGGTCAATTTTAGATTCACCTAAATTCTCTAAAGGCATATTTTGAAAGAAAATAAAAATCTAATGCAAGTTTTATGAATCATGATTTTCTTACTGAGTTTTTAGTTTGATATCAATGTTTAGGAATCATGTTTTCATCAATTTGATCACTAACGAGCATTGAGTTCTTTTTGTTTTGATTGATTGATTTTGAACTTGCTTTTATTCTTGTGTTTGATTGCATGTTTTAATTTTAGTGCTTGTGAAATTGTGGGTTTAGGATTTTGTGGGTTTATATTCTAACCTTATGAGACACAACTCGTTCACCAGGGTAGCTTAGGGGTTTAAAGGCTTGTTACATATGCTAAATGTAACCGTAAGTCCTACGAAAGTATATTAGGTTTTTATTTTTATTTTATTTTAGTGTTGTTTTGTTTGGGATAAGCAAAGATCTAAGTTTAGGGGAAATTTCCTCCACAGCAGCAAATTTTACAAAATGACGATACCTTGAGTTATAGATATCAGATTTAGGTGATTTAAGTTGCATTGGAAATCTAACTTCTAGGACTATAACTTTCATGAAGGATCAAAAAGGTGAATCTCACTACAATGGAAGGAAATTTCCTCTATATCAGCGAATTTTACAAAAGTTGCCACGGCAGCCAGAATTATTTTTGTCCGCTGCAGCGAGTTTTCTAGAGGCTCTCGTTGTAGTGACAATTATTTTTGCCCACTGCAGTACCAATTAATGAAAGTGTCATCTTTGGAGCCCTAATTTGCTTACTATTTAAAAAACTTTTCTTGGGATTTGTAAAGAAGGGAAGAACATAGCAACCACCAGAAGATTTCATAAGATTCTAGATCATCTTTTGAAGCTCAAATCGTAGAAGATTAAGGAAGAAGAAGATCACAAGACAAACATTTCTTCAACTTCACAGAGTTTTTCTTTACCTTCTTCTTTAGTATTTGATCTTATTGTTACACATTGAACATGTTCTGGATAATGATTTGTATTGAATCATTTATCATAGTTGGCTAAATTTCTTTGTACTTCAAGGTGTAATGAAACCTTAGTGTACCTATTTTGAGCTTATTTACTATTATAAAAATGTGTTTACTTATTTGTGCTCTTTGTTTTAATGTTTAGTTTAACTGACCAT
Source organism: Trichilia minutiflora (assembly GCA_035590515.1). NCBI lineage: Eukaryota > Viridiplantae > Streptophyta > Magnoliopsida > Sapindales > Meliaceae > Trichilia > Trichilia minutiflora. Next base: position 9,578 of record JAVXUL010147120.1, read on the forward strand.
TAAACTAATTATAATGTTACATGGAGTTGAGCTTGGAAAAGTGAGTTTTATATATAAAATTAAGGAAGCGCAACCTAGATAATAATTTATTGGAAAACAGTTATTCATTGGGTAACACATTTAAGGTTTGTACTTAATGACTACACGATTAACTCAAGTTGAATACGAATATTATCTTGGGTAGTGGTGTATAGGGTTTTATTGAGATTCGAAAGATGAAATAAAATCGACATTAACCTTGATTATTAGGTAAATAAATAAATATGACAGTAAATTAGTATTGACACATAAAACTTTGGTGTAGTTATATACCTTAAGCCTACCTTTAATAGAGTTCTCTCATCACTTTAGTTAATTGTTTTATTACCTTAGTTTTCATTGATTAGAATCAATTATTGTTTAAACTTACCCAAATAGAGTTTAATCATTTAAATTGTGGTATTCAACTTTAAAATATTTTACAATCCTCGTAGGAGTAATATCCTACTTCTATTATATTACAAAACTCAACACCGTGCATTTGTGGTTTCTATGTTTTATTTTTGTGTGTTCATTACATCGTTATCACTTATTCGATCAACGTTCTAACTAACATCATAACACCTCATTTACTAAAATCAATTCATGAATAATGGGTTTTGAATAAAATAGTAGCTTTTACTATTCACTACAAAGTGTATTTCTTCGAATTCGAGTTTTCTAACCACTTAATCATATACCCATCTACTCTATATCCTAGCTAGTGTATTACAACTTAAAGATTTATGATATACGAGCAAAATCATTCACAGATAAACAGTAACCAAAATTATAAAATTGTTTTAAACATATTTCTAATGCATAAATAAGTATAATGTGCTTACCAAGAAGTCGATAGGAACCTGTAATCATCGAATGTAATATCAATTGACTGAAATCCCAACTTCAGGTTTGGAACCCTAACTCTTTTCTCTCTATTATTGGCTAAAATGGATGAAACAAGGTAGCTAGAAAGTAAAGAAGATGGATTTTGAGGTGAAATCATCATTTAATTGATTGGAATGCAAGAAATCAAAGAGAAAGAAAAGAGAAAAATAGAGAGGAGAGGGAAGAAAGGAGAGAAAAATGACTCCCCCTCATTATTGATCCATATTTATAGTATAAGTGTGAAATTACTAAAATAACCTTGGATTATTAAAGAGAAAAAATCTCTAGAAGGTAAAAATGGTTATTTTGCTTGATTTTTGGGCAATTCGATCTAACAAATTGGCCAGTTTGTTTGATCGAATTGGAGTTCATTCAAATGAATCAAACCCTTCGTTCGATCCAAGATTTTGCAAGCCCCTAGAAAATTTTAGCCACTTATTTGTTCAAACAAAGTAAACCATTCATTCGATCGAGAATTTTCTGACTTTTTGGAAATTTTAAAGCCTTTAGTTCGGTAGAATAAGCCACACCTTTGTTTAATCGAATATATTCGCTCGAACGAATTCAAGGATTCATTTGATCAAATACCTTCTATTTTAGGATTTCTCTTGAGGTCAAATTCTCATTCAATTTTTGACATCCATTTCCATCCCTTTCTCTTTCTAACTCAGGTGATGACATAGAAGTAGCTGGACTAGTATCTTGAAAAGATGGGTATCCGATACCACAATGAATAACTTTAGTGCAAGTGGGATCTTGTTAGTGTATGCCCTAGAAACCATTTGTGTTGTTGGTTTCAGGGCTAATAATCTTGAATGAATTTTTATATATTAATGAAAGAAGTAGTTCTTTATTTATATATGTTTACTACTTCTTTTATTTTTCATGCAAATGAATGAAGAATGCATATAAAGCATCCAGATAATTTTATTTAATTGTTAAATAAATTATCAAATCATTCTTTATATACGAGATGTTGATTGGGCAACTATATCATATAGTAAGCATGCTAGTTGTTGCCTAATAATATTATTTGATAATATATGTAGGTTGACAATATGTGTATTGTCATAAGTACATTAGTGTGGATTTATAGTTGGTAAACTATTTATCAAACTGGATCGAATATCGATGAATCATATGATATGCATGTAGTCAATGATTTATCAATAAATTATAATAGTGTACGACGTAATCCTTTGACTTGAGATGTCTGAAAGTGAACTTTATATGGATGGGTATATTTTATATGGTGTATAAGTGTAGAGCTAATAATGTCTTGTACAAGAAGCTGATTTGGGTATACTTTATTCAGATAGGTGTTCGGTTGATAGTCGAGATAGGACCCGTTGACTTGACATATTGGACTGAGAATTTCCGTTGCTTCTGTTCGAGTAGAGTTCTTAATCGAATGTTAATATAATATCTTGATTATAAGTCAATGGTCATTGTATAGTATTAAAATATGATCGGCGATTCAAAGTAATATGAAGATTAGGGTTTTGACAATCCATGAATCCCTTTCTCAATCAGTATATAAGAAGGATATTTATTACTCACACGTTATATGTAATAATTGAAAGGTTTGATGAAGATACTTATTCATCATGTCTTAAGGACTATGGTGCATTGTTAGATACTAACCATAGTCGATGAATAATTGAAATATTCAGAGTTGAAATGTTCGGCATGTCACGCCCCGCTATAGTCGATCACATGGCAATAGCCACGAATCTCAAAAATATATCCTATCATTTAGAATGCACCCCTAAGACCTGCAAGGCATTAGTATCTGTTTTCAAACTAATTTTTAAAAAATAATATAATAAAAAGATTTTTATACACATATAAAATCAAAATCAAGGTTTTCTCAAAATACTTTACAATTATAATATATATATCTCTTGGCAAAGCTAAAATATCCAAGTTATATTATTACAAATATTTTTCCGAACAATAGACCATAATGTAAAAACTTGAGTTGAGTACCTGAAATGTGAAATCAGAGTGAAACCATAACTATGCTGAGTAGATAAATACACAAAAATAGAAATCAGAGGCTCATACTTTGATTATGAAAAATCCTCGTAATTATAAAATCAAGCATAGTGAAATATGACATCATATATATATCTAGAAAACCAATATAATATCAAATATGTACATCCCCTCGGTCTATAGGATCCCATCCACTCTCTCAAAGCTGTATGGCTAATCTATAACTCTGGTTGGAGATGTGTGCCCATGTATAATATCCCTCGGTCTATAAGATCCTATCCAGTTCCTCTGAGCTATATGGTTAATCCGTAACCCTGGTTGGGATACTATCATATCAGTATAAGGCTAGCATGCTTTAGCCTGGACATATGGATTCCACCTATCCTACCTTACACTGTATGGTCAATCCACACTCCGGGGTCTATCGAATTCCACCCACTCCACATGAGCTGTATGGCCAATCATCACCCATATATAATCAATAATATGGTACACATAATCATAAATCAACGTCAATAGCCCATCAGGGCAAATCAAATAACTGTTGGCTCACAAAGCTAAAAACATTATTTGTGGCTCAAAAGTTTAAAATAGTAAAACAAGACATGTTAGCTCACAAGGCCAATCAATGAGTATGGCACCTCGTCCATTACACTCAACTATGCTACATTTACAAACATATATAGAATTGGCCTCCGGCCTTAAAGTCACAATAACATATATATACATTAAGCATCCGGCCTCACATTTATGGCAATCCATACTTTACAACAAACCTATCTCTATCACAAACAAGAGGCTAACTCGGCCACCACACAACATACATCCAACGCCTCCGCGTTTCAGTCACATATATACATAATCATATACTATCATCTTTAGCATTATATTCATTCATAAGTAACAAAAAACGAGGCGAAGGGAAAGGAATGTGTTCACTCATTGTTCTGGGATGGGAAAGCACTCTGTCGGTATCCTCCTTGAGGCGGAGATCCTCTTGTCTCGGCTATCACACCTGGATACATATATAAATACAGAATCACGATCTGTCACAATGTTAATGCATGATGCAGTGTATGCTCATGCTACTCTCGCACTCCTCACTCTCTCTTTCTCTCTAACATACTGCTTTCATTGATTCCGTTCCACCTATGAATATTTCTCATCGATTTCAACACCACTAGCTATCAAAGCCCTCTAATTTATCAATAATGGTGATAAATTAGAAAACTCCCAATTCTTAGTTTTTTATGAACAGTACTTAAGCTATCTATTCCTAGATTTATATGAAATGATAGCTCAAACTATAAAGAAAAGCTAAAGAGAATGCTTATCCAAACTGATAAGTGAGCTTAGAGCCCCTTTTTGCCTTGAATCTCTCTTTAATTACTGTTCACTATAACCCTTCCTTTGCGATTCAACGAGTAGAACTCCGATCAAAAAGGGTTTCTATATTCTGGTGTTGGTTCTGAGTTTATAGGAACCAAAATAGAAGAGTTTGGTGGAGAAATAGCTGAGATCAGTTTTCACAGTTGAGAGAAAAAGATTTCTATCAAAAATGGTGAGAGAGAAAGTGAAAAATTGAAATGGGGAAGACGATCCCCTGTTCTGTGTAAATAAACTATGATATCACTCAAAGGTGTCGATACCTTTTCAACACATATCGATACCATTGGCTTTTTACTATTCACCATACCTATAACGTATCAATACCTTCCTCTAATATATCGATACGTTTTGTTATTTACTATTCACTCCTGCAAGGTATCGATACCTTCCTCAACGTATGGATACATTTCATCACAAGCAAACTTCATTTCCGTCACAAAGGTGTCGATATCTGATCTCACTTAGATTGTGTACCCAAGTATAGGTAGTCTTGTTGTAGAATGGTCCGGTGAGTCCAAGTGTCGTATC
>JAVXUL010147131.1:0-14397 GCA_035590515.1 Trichilia minutiflora
ATATATAACAACAAATATTTTTAATTTAATTTTTTAAAATTAAAATTTTATTATTATAAATATTTAATTTAAAAAAAATATTTTTAAATATTTAATTTATATAATCGGATCGACCCGTTAACCCGCGGGTTAAACGGGTTTGAACCTTTTTATCTGCGGATTAAATAGACCGACCCGTTTAATCCGCGGGTCAAAAACCATTGACTTTAACCCGTTTATTTTACGGATTAAACGGGTCGGCCCATCGAACCGAACCCGTTTTGACAGCTCTTCGTATACCACATAGACCAGCTTTCATCTCACAATACTAACAAATATTGATCAACAATTGAACTTTGGATTCAAATTAAGGTGTTATTTGGTATTATAGTTGCTGACTTGCTGTAGTATGTTGAAAGCAAGGGGAAATGATTGAGATTTCAATGTCACCAAATACTTATTTGAGCTTTACTTTTAAAGCTCAACAAAAACACCACAATCCTCAACAAGACCTAAATCGACAAAAAATCGATTTCTTCATTGTCCTCCAAAAAACACTAACAGCAATAAATAAAATGAGAACAAAATTCTAGACATTGATTACAATGGCATATTTCAAGTTCATGATACCACTAATTGCGTACATTACATCTATCAAAAGAAATTGAATTGGATTGAAGAATAATATATCCATTCAGAATATTCAAAACACATTGTCGTAACAATAATCAAATCCGAACTTGCAAAATCAAAGATAAATAATTGAAATGACATTAGGAATCCGAAAGGTCAGCACCAATCCTGCATGAAAACTAGAGGCAAAGCTCAAACATTCTTTAACATCTTCATCTTAGAAGGTGGCCATCGGCCCTTCTTCCTCATTCTACGCTTGCGAACAAGCCCCTTTCTTCTAAGCCTTATCTTCTTTGCTAATTTCATTCTCAGTTTCTGCTCGAGCCTTTCCTGCGCCTTTGACTCTAGCGGAAGTTTGTCAACTGGTACAACCTCTTCAGTGCTGTCAGAAGGGGGTTTAGCACCATCTGTTGGTGTTGTTCCAGCAATGTCGGAAGATACTTTGACAACCACAGTACCTCTTTTGCTGGCAACAAGAGGTGTATAAATCAGAACTCCATTGGAAAATTTTGCAAGGGAATCAATGGCTTTGAAGTCTAACCTGGAAACTGAAGACCAAAGAAAAAAGAAACAGGTGAAATTTCAGGTTATGAAAGCAGCAAAGGTTTTCCAGAAAAAAATCCAAATAAACTTGTGATTTCCGACATTAACTAAGACTTGAATTTTGACAGTAAAATAATATAAGCAATAAAGAACACCCAAATTGTTGTAAATACGAATAAACTGTAAAAAAAAATGCAAACTATATATGAAGTAAAGAAATGCAGGTACTAAGGAAAAAGGAATAGCACCTAACCCACTTGGGAATGACAAAAAAGCCAACAGATAAAAGGTTATATTTCCAAATACAACAATTACAGATTGCCAAGTTGGTTTCCACCAAGTTCCACATGTCTGTATTTACCACAAATAGAAAAGTAAAAAAATAAAAGTTGAAAACATGAGCAAAAACATCACTAACTCCTAAGCATTAAGTTTCTTCTAATAAAGATAAAATCCAAGCTCTTTTTATTTTAGTTTGTTATTTTCAGCTTTCACTTCTTCTTTCACATCAAATCTGATAGTATCAAAAGAGAATTTTTGTACCTACTGTTAACTCACTTATAGTTAAGCTCGACAATTTAAATGATACACTTTGTTAAAGCATCACCCAATTAATTAAAGTAAATAATTACTAACGTCTTAAGAAAATCATTGTTTAACCTTACCTTATGAAAATTTTAAACGTAGACAAATTTAAAGTTATTATTATTGAGATATTTCTCTTAAATTTCTCAGTATAGAACAAATTTCCATTCTTCCCTCAATAATTTTACCCAACAGATTGCAGCTATATCCCAGCCCAAGCATTAGAAAATAAATCCGAAGTGAAAGAAAGTGAATACAATGATTTCAAATCAGGCCTAAGAAAATAAAAATAGATTTGTTAGTTAAAATGCATTTCTTAACTTGTAAACTGATAGAATATAATACAGTTTATTTCTTCTACCAACTTATGAAAATTCTGAGAATAACTTAAGTAAGAACAAGCACAACTACTCCAATTTCATATTCTAGATATCGTTACATAATTCTGTGCCTATCTTATATATACATATATTTATTTGTTCTAGTAGTTAAAAAATTCCTATTATCCCTTGTTAGAGGAGCTCTTTGATCTCACTGAACATAACAGTCACAGGAAATGGTTTCCCATAGAATAAAGTAAATAAGAACAGAATGCACACAAAGTTAACCGGAAAGAATGCTAAGTGTTTGAGGAAAAACCCAACTGAGTATTTGAGTATGAAGTTAGAGGTAATAGCTACAATGCTTTGAAAATCAAATCAATAATCAAAAGGATTACTCTTAGTGTTCGAAAAATGATACTATTTTAAGTTGGAAAATTCAGCAAATATAAAGTTGAACCAACATATCAGCTAAATAAGAGAGGAGGGGGGGAGAAAGATTGTTACCCGGAGAAGCATTGATGGCAAGAGCTGAAAAAAAGCAAAATGAAGTAGAAAAAGAATGAGAAGAGAGAGAAGGTAGAGGATTAAAGTAGGTAAGGAGAGCCATTTTTGAGCTCTCTGTTTCTGTTTGTGTGTCATCGGCATTTCTGGATAAGCTTTCATATAAGCTCTACCTGTTTGTTAGCTTCTTCGCCCGCACAAACGTAAAGATAAAATGACGTTTCGATAAGGTCAGAATTTTCAAATACGTTTCTTTTGCCATTGTGTTTTTTCTTTTATGTTCCATTTCATATATTGTCTGTCGCATTCTAGTATCATAAATAAATAGGGGTACAAATAGGTATGATAATTTTATTTATCTATGGATTCGGATAGTTATTGATAAAATAGATATCCATTTTTTACAGATATAATTTTAAGTGAAAAATAGATAAAATGAGTATTTTTCTTTAAACAAATAGAATATCTACAGATATTACAAAAGTATCCATTTTATTTATTTGTTAAAATGATGTTGGTTTTAATATCTCAATAACACACATTTGATTGTTAACTCCAATCCTTAATTATAAAATAAAATTTAAAATTATTAAAATAAAAAGAGATATTCGCAAATATCCTTACAAATATGAATGAATATTCGGGTTTTTAGGGATACAAATACAAATTATAGGATAAGTAAATATACCAATACAAATATAAATATAGATAAAAAATTAAAAAATAAATATAAATATACATACATTTATATTCACATCTGTTTATTTATTTGTCAATCCAAATAATAAACGAACTATTTGTAAAAACATAAAAAGGGGTTAAGAGGTTTCGAGCCTTTTGAAATAGGTAACGTAGGTAAAGTCGGTCTAAATATTTAAAAATTTGGAGTAAATACACACACCGCTCCCCCAAAGATTCGGACCCAAATTAATTTTAAGTATAAAATTAAAAGAATATATAATAGTATCAATTTTTAATAAAATTTACATATTTTTATTAAATTTAGCAATTAAAATTCGTTTGAATTTACTGTAAATGTCCTGTGTTGTTACAGCACAATGCCAAAGGTACATTTGGTTCAGTTTTTTGGATTAAAGCTTTTATAAATAAAATTTTTTAGAATAAAGTTATTAATAATAATAAAAAAAAAAGTATTAGTTTATTTGGTGGTTATGTAACTTTTAAAAATAGTTAAATTTTTAAAAAGTTTATTAGGAAAGAAATAATATAAAATTTTAAAAATAAAATAAGGATATTTTAAATAATTTGCTTTTTTAAAAAGTTAAAAGAAAAACTTTACTATCAAACGTGTAAAATTTATAATTTTTGCAAAAGAAGTAAAATAATTTTTTTAATTGTTGAAAAATCCTGCTCTAATGACAAATAAACAATGTAATTTTTTTAAATATTTAATATTAAAATAACTCTTTTAACTAGAAAAAATTGAAACCAAATAGGCACTCAACGTTCGGTAAACTCTTATACGTGTGCTTTCAAATTTAAATTAATTTTGACATAAAGTTGTGTTAATATTACACTTATTAATTTAATTAAAAATACATTTATATCCTTTTTTTTTCAAAATCAACCTCTAATATGTTTTCAATTGCACTCTATACATTAGTAATGTTAGAATTTGCGAGCTCACATTAATTAATTTAATATGTTTTATAAAACGGACTAATATAATAATCATTAATAAAATGGATTCGATATATATAATTTTAAAAAAATTGGGTTGGATGTTTTTATGGGTTAGTATAGCAAGTCGTATAAATTTATAGATTATACTGAAACATTTAATAGAGATGTTTAATAAATTCATGTATCTGCAAACTAAATCTTTTCTTTAACTTTATAAAAAAAAGGTATATAAAATTAAAAACTCTAGTTTAGTTATCTATATATTGAACAAAACTGTCTAAAGAAATTTAATGAATAGAGAGAAAGACCTAAACAGAAAAATTCATTAATTATAACATAATTAAGTACACGATTTTTGGTGTTTTATATTCTAATTTCAGGTAAGAAATTCTAATAGGTTATAGAAATTTTTTACAATTGGTATCAAAGCCTAGGACATATATGAATTAAAATCAAAACATAAAATTGAAAATTCAAATATTTCTTATTTTTGAGATTTGGTTAAAATTTATAAGGATTGATTCGTTAATTTTTTTCCCATGATTTGTGCTTGAAAGTTTAAGGATTTTGTAGTACGTATTATAAGTTTCGAATCGATATATAATTTGTTATCTAATTCCTAGTGTCACGTCCCAATCCGTGAGTCCCATATATAAAAATCGCCACAGACTTTCGAAGGGTATTCAGTCACCAGAACACACCCTGTAAGCCTGTATGGCCTTTAACCAAAAACCTATTTCAAACATTTCATAAACCACTTCCAATAATATTCACCACCAAACACCCAAACTTCAAATCATATTTCCGAATAATTTCAAACACTTCAAATAAAGTATCAATTCAAACAATACTCAATTAAATAAAAGTCTGTGAGAATCAATCCATCCTAAAAATATAAATCTAGTATCTATTGTCATTCAAAAAGGGTCATAACAAAAGGAAATACAAATGCAGACACCAGTGGACTAAGAGTAGTGCAGAGTGAGTCGACTTATACCTGAAACTCCTAGCTGATGAAGCAATCAGCACCAATCCGCTACCTAAGCAAACCTGAAACTGATGCGTGAGGGGATGAGTATACGGAAGTATACTCCGTGAGTGAACAATAAAATAAACACAATAATACAAACCGGATTCATAAAATAATTCAGCAAAAGAATAAATAACTTTTTATTTTGAAACCTCATAGTCAGTACTGAAAATCATTAGATTGCCTGTATTCTCGGTTATCTCCTTGGCCAAGGGAATTCCGAACCGTCAATGGGTTTATATGCAAATAAAACATGTTATTTTAGAAAAATAAATTTAAATGCAAGAAATAGAATATGCAAGGTTTTCAGAAAGTATACCCATCACTAACGTTGCCTTGAGTAGTCACTTGGTGACGTCAGTGACTATCCTTGATGAGACTCACAGGTGATCAATCGATATCTCCCATACTATAGCATATCATCCTATCACAACCCCCACCTGTGCAGTTTCCTGTGCTCACCTAGGCGACCTCTCTATTAGATCGATCCTAGGCTATCATCCTCAGTACTCACCTGGGTGTTCCCTCTCAGGCGAACACTCATAGGCTACTAATACCCTATAGCTATAGTAAACAAAATCCCAGCTCTCAAGGCCGTTATCACCCATATACAAAATATAAAAATTTGGCCCACTGGCCTAATATCATACCAAGATCATAAAATGTGACCCTCTGGCTGTAACATCACATAACACAATATAAGCCAGGTCCACTGGCCAAATCATCAAATAAAAACATACATCTATCTATCAAACCATGTCAAATTCATTATAAAACCACATATTGGAGAGTAATAAGCAAAAATCATCTATATCTCACTTGCATATCTGTGAAATCATAAAAACCTCATTTGTTCGAACGAATCTCCCATTCGATCAAATGAATCTAAAGCCATAAATTTTTCAAAGAGTCCTAAAAATATCAGTCGAACGAATCACCCTATTCGATCGATCGAACCTGTCAAAATTAAAAATCTCACTTGAATACTCCTCAAATTTAAAAAATATCGTTGAAATCCCACTCAAAATAAAATATATTTTTAATTACGTTGAAGTCCCTACGTTTACGACCCCAAAACTCTATCTTAACAAACTCAAATCCCCAAGATAAATATGAAACCGTTATGACGTGTTAACGGTGTATAAGGTAGGGGCAAATGCATGTGTAGTATAAAGATAAAATTATTATTATGCCTTTGGATTACAGACACGGAGCTCACAATGAGGCTAAGGAGGTCAATATGTTATGCTTGACTGTAGTTACAAGATGGTATAGCCTAGGATAGGCTTAAGGAAAGGTCACTTAGGTGAGTAGAGATCATAGGTGGAGTAAGTGTATGGGTGATACTAAATGATTATGTGTGATAGGTTTATGTCCACCTGTGAGTCTTGTTGAGGTTAGTCATAATTGTCACTATATGATTACTCGATGCTAACGTTAGTGATGAACTAGATTTTTTAATTAAATTCATGCATTCTTCTATTTTATAATATATGATAAATTTTAATAAAATTTTATTTTTTTAATTGTATAAAAAAATCTACTGATGAATTCAGGGTTACTCATGAGTAGAGTAATCACCAGAAAGGATGGGCAGCCCAACGAATTTCTATAAATAGGCTATTATTTTAAAAAGTTTTGAATTATTTTTTTATGTATTTCAAAATTAATTTTCATTTCAAAAATCCTTTTTATAAACAATATTAACTTAATGTTATTATATTTTGTTTTAATAGTTATAATTATATATTTGTATTCATGTATGTTTCCATTTACTAAGTATACATATGTATACTTATTCCCCCCTCTTCTTTATACTTTAATTTCAGGTAAACTCAAAGATTTATGAATGAATTATATGGTGATGATCGTATTAGGCTTTAAGTATTCAGGTTATTTTTATACTTAATTGTCATTTTCATATTTTGAGTCTGCTAAGGATTTTGTGAATATTATATTACTTATATGCTTAAAAGAATTTTACTAGAGTTTATTTATTTATGTTCAATTGTAAAAGAGAGATTATTTTATTTTATACTTTATACTGGTTTACTTAATATATAAACATTATTGAGTTTTGATATATTTCAGAGAGATGACCTGAGATGATTTATATTACGTTTAGAAGATAATGTTTTATTATATTAAGTGAAGTCAGTTTTTGTGCTATTATAGAAGTATTTAAAAATTAATTGTAATTATATAAAGTTTGGGAGTTTTGAAAAGATATTATTAGAGTGTATAAAATATTTTTATAAACACAATTACTAGATTTCAGGCTCCTAGTATATATTTTAAGTATAAAGAATATATATAAAGATTCTTTGATAGTTATCATATGTGAACCTTACGATTAAGGGTGTGATACAAATAATAGATAAATTAAATATAGTATCAATTATGATTGTCAATGAATTTAATTGATTAAAATTTTAAAACAATAATAAATTTAAAAATTCATAATTACAATAATAACTACTTATGTATTAAATTAAAATTAAAAATTGCAATGTATACAATAATATAATCATAAAAATTTAAGAATCATAATTAAAACATAATAAATTAACATTATATTTATAAATTAAATACAATAACATAAATAATAAATTGATTCAATACAAGATAGTTGTAAATAGATTGATTAAAGCTTTAAAATAATAATATCAGATTAAATGAATTAAAAGTTTATAATTATAATAGTGACCACTTATGTATTAAGTAAGAATTATAAAATACAATACTACATGGATTATAAATTAAAATTCATAACTAAAAACATAAAAATTATATCTAAATACTACATACAATATTATTACAAGAGATTTTGTAAAACATATCATTAATGATAAATTGATTAATGCATCAAAATTTTATAATAATAAAAGGTAAATATTATTATAATCTAATAAACAAATTAAAGTATTATATAAATAATAAAACACAGTTAAAACGTAGTCTAAGTAATGCTACTTAACAAACAATATTGCATCTAAAGATTAAATATGATAATATAAAAAATAGGTTGATTGAATATAATATTCACAATACTTGTTAATTAATTGATTTATCAAAATTCTTAAATAATAATAGAATAAATAAATTACTAATTTACAATAATAAAATTTACAACTTATTTATTAAATTTAGAATAATATACAAATCGATATGTTATTTAAATTGGAAATCACAATTTAAAAATAGTAAATTAACATTCTATCTAAAAATTAAATACAATAATATAAATAATAATTTAATTGGATACAAACAACATAAAGGATAATTGTCAATTGATTAATTCATAAAATTTTGAAATAATAATATATTAAATAAATTATAATGGGTGGTAGCCATTTTATTATTTATTTATTTATTTTATTAAATAAATAATATTAAAAATAGAAAAACAGTAATATTTATAGTCTTAATGGCTAGGACAGGCCAAGCCCATTGGGGAGCTTGTATTTTGTCCAACACTTGTCATGACCGACGTTAGGCCCAGTCCAATCTATAGATCTAAACTCTTTGTCGAACCCAACACTATAGACGGACCATATCACACAAGGCTTGTCGTAGTAGTGAGTCGTACCGTGCAAGACTTACGGGACCAACTTTTTGCTAGCCCTCCAGCATGACAAGGTGCATTATATATCAGAAAAAGTGGCAATCGACTGTTAAATCATCTATTTTGCTTGAATTACTTAGAAGCTTCGTTGGCCGAATAGGTCAGCCAATTCTTATTCTTCTTGCTCTTGCTCTTGGCCTCTTGCTCTTGCTCTTGGCCGTAACCTTATCTCTAATTGCCGTCAACGCTGAACTCTTCCAACTGCCACTACATCCTCTTCTTATTCTGTATCTGCTGGTTCTTCTCATTCTTCATTCTTTATCTGCTGGTTGAGAAGTAATTTGCCAAGAGACTGAAGATTTGTGTAAATTTGTAAGTAATCTATCTGTTTAATTAAATGTCGTCAGTTCATGATCTGCCAGCCGAAATTATATGGAATATTCTTGTTCGATTACCAGTCCAAGACCTTATTAGATTTATGCTTGTCTGCAAATCATGGTTTTCTCTAATTACCAATCCAAATTTCATTTACACCCACTTTAATTTCCATAAAAACAGTAATGGGTATCTTTTGCAACACAAGATGATGGGGCCTTATGGCAGCAACTTCTTCTCCTTATTGCATAACAACACTTGTGTTGAGCTTGCAAGTTTTGAAGTCCCTTTTAGTTGCGAGACTAAATTCTTTAAATTAGTTGCTTCTTTTAATGGGTTGATATGTATGTCTGATTCGTATCAGTTTTTTGGTAAAACTATTTTTTTGTGGAATCCTTCTATTTGGAAACTCAAGATCCTTAAGAGTTCTTGTTTTGCTCGCCATTTTGAAGATCCCATCTTCTTTGCTATTGGAGTTGGATTTGATTACCGGAGTAATGATTTAAAAATTGTAAGGATAATGTATTTTGGAGATTTTTATATGCCAATATATGTTGAAAAGCAACCGCCAAAAGTTGAGGTTTACACCATGGCTACAAATTCTTGGAGAAGAATTGGAACTAGTGTTGGATACTATGCAATTGACAAGCTCTCAACAGCTTATGTAAATGGAGCTGTCCACTGGATTGCCTCTAAGACTGGAGAAGGTTGTAAGTTGGGAAATTTCGCTCTGTCATTTGACTTTGATTCTGTGAAATTTGGAGTGATAATGCTTCCTAAATATCATAATGAAGTTGGAAATGGAGAAGGAGATAGTCCTCAAGTTTCTATGACTGTTTTAAGGAACTCGCTTGTCCTGATTGTTTGCTGCTTCAATAATTATGAGTTTGAGCATTGTTACATATGGGTGATGAGGGAGTATGGTATGGCTGAATCTTGGACTAAAGAGTATTCGATTGTACCTGAGGGAAGATTATGCAGGTCTTTAGGAATTATCAACGACAATGATTTGGTGATGGAAACGACTGGTAGCAGCACAGAGCTGATTTTTTATGACCTTCAAAATCTCCAATTTAAATATCCTGATATTGGTCGGAACGAGTACAATCAAGATTTGGTTAATTTTTCCGAGAGCCTGGTCCTATATAATGAAGGATTTCAACTAACACCACGGAAATATTTAATTGTTGAAGGGGGGATACGTTTGGGGAAGAGGAAAAGGAGTTTGTTCTTGCTGCTTCAGAAGAAATGGCGCTGAAAGGAGAAAAGCAAACAATGTGGAGGTGGTCTTTTTTTCCCTTACTTGATTAAGTACTAATAAAGCTCATTGATTGTTTGATGCTTGTTATTGATTCCTTAAGCTTCTTATTTGTGATCACCTATTCCTATTATTTCGCTCCTCAAATTGTGATTGGACTCAAACATAAACAGTATTAACTTTTATGTATATAGAAATTATTGTGTGTTTCACTATAGTTACACCCCAAAGGTCGTCATAGCTTGGTGGTTTAATAGTTATTTATATTTGGTTTCTCAACCGAGTTCAAACTTGGGGATGGGGCAGGCCAATAAAATTCTCTAGTTATGCTTCATTGTAAATCAAATTTTAATAAACATTGGAGTTGACTATGGTATACTTAATGAATTGAGGGGAATGGTTATAATACTGAAGGTTTGATGTTTGTTTTGCTGCTTAGGCCTTCCTTTTTAAGGTAGGATTTATGATTGTAAACAGAAAGAGAATTAGTAGTGAGCCTATATTGTTTCAAGGTCTTTAACTTCATGCTGAAATTTAGGCTTCAAAAGATATCATCGAATTGTACTTGCAGTTGCTCCTTTGCACTGGGTTAAATTATTTATTGATAGAAAAATTTCTCTATTTCTGGGACTTGGGGTATGCTTGGATTGAGTTTTTAAATGAATAATGATAAAAAGAAAAGACAGTAAAACTGGGCATCTTTTAGAAAAGAGTAGTACTAGAAATCACATATATTAGTTCATGATTTGGAGACGTGGAAGTTGATGTGTGATTGTCATAAATTAGTATTTTAAATCAATTAAAATTGATATGTAAGTTGATTTTATAGTTACATGTTAACTTTCATATCACTTAGATGATGTAAATTTTGAGGTACAATAAATATATATCTATTTTGATCATCCATTTTTTAATTAAAAAATTTATTACAAAATAACCCACAATATACTTTGCTATTAAATGATAATTTATATACATAACTCCCTTAACTTAAATTTAAACATAAATTTTCATTAATTGAATTTGTGTTCATTTCAAGTAAATTTCATTTGCATCAAGGTATTAACTAACCCTTTCATTTCAAGCAAATTTCATTTCCTTTCAACCTTACTTTTTAAGTTCATTCCATTTGCGTATGAAAGAAAAGAAAAGAAAAGAAAAGAAAAGAAAAAAAGATTCATAATGATATTTTTATGGTTTAAAAATTTACTCCTTATTCACATGTATAAACTATTTGAAGTAAAATAAAATTCTCAATCAGTTTAGTGGGAAAGAAAAATAAATATGTGTCATGCATACATGCAAGCACAATGCTCTTTAAATACGTTTGCACTGGAGGGATCAGTTATTCTGTTAACACACAAATAAACGAATCAGGAAAACTTAAATTACAAATTAAAAAAAACTTCCTATCGATATCACTATCCATTATTTGACTTCAATGATATTTCACTCCTATTCCCAAGAGATCACAGTGACAGGATCACCATATTATTCGAGGTCCAGCTTATCACGTTTCCTATATCTATATTTGAACTTGAGCTAGCACAAATCCAAACAGAGAAAGGTGTGCCAAGCACACAGCCAGTTCATAGTTATGATCGAGACAAACAATCTATATTCTCAAGTGTAAAATTTGGATTTTGGAAACATCTATAAACTAAACTAATCAATAAAACATTTGGTTCCAGTGATCAAAGAACAATATACAGCATTAGCATTACAGAGAAGTAAAGTCGTGTCATTAAGTTTTAATGACACAACTGGAATTTACTCAACTCCAAACTAAATAGATTTCAATTATCTATCCTTCTATCTTTTATTTATATTACTGTCATAATGTAAAATTATTACATACAAAAGGCAAAGTTGTTGCAACAGAACACTCATGCATATACATTTTTCTGCTGCCTAAAGAACTCATGTTTACAAGATCTAAATACAAATCATGCAATGAAAAACTTGTTTAGGTCAGCCTTAAAAAATATTTCAAAGAACAGTATCGTTCAAAAAATAAGAAATACCATCCAAAAAATAAGCTGATTATCGTCACAAAAATATTTTTACTGTCAACATCTTAGACCTTCAAGGTTGAGTTAAAGGTGTAGCTATTTTTGTGTATACGAGAGTTGAAGATAGAATCTGAGTTTGAGATTCATAATTTCTCTATTGAAGTGTATATGAACTACCATATAGAAATCTTTCAGGCTAATTAAAAGCTGAATCTTTCTAATTTCTTAATTGGACATCACTGGAGACTCAATATGATCCTATTTGAATTGTACACATCTATTTAATATGTTCTGAATATTCTTTGCAAAAATAATAATGGCATCAAAACGTATCATACAATCACAATTGGATATTAAATTTAATATTCATTCAATAACGTCACAACTAAGCAGTCAACATCGTCTATGGGCATCTAAGAACAGTAATAAAAATTAATAAATAAAATCAGTATCACATTTAAACCACATAAATCTGCTTCTTGTTTCCTTGTCCAGTGGCTAATGGTTGGGTGCATGACCTTTTGTTGGGGCCAATTTTCTTGCACTTGCTGCATCTTAATGTATAACCTTTATCTTTATTTTTTGGGCTCTCTCTTCACTTATCTCTCTTTTTCTTGTTGTTTTCGGTCTCCTGACTGATCTTTTCTTTAGTGATGATAGTGGCTTTTCACAAGTAACCTCAGGCCACATAACCTTTTCAAGTATTGAGTTATCAATACCTGAATTTTTTCTTTCAAATGGTGCTGTTCTTACAACCTCATAAACATAGTCGGTTGAATCTTCCCTCAAGTATCTAATCATACATGTAGCATGTTTATACCTGATACTACTCACTTGCCAATTGTTGTATTCGCATTCTTTGGTTTCCACATTCACTATATTAGTTGTAGTATAGTTGTGAAGAGTTTTATACTTCGATTCCCCTCCCCAATACCCTCTCAATTCTCTTCCTAACTGAATAACTGTGTCTAGCTGCTTTTTTATTTTAGGTTACCCTAAGTTTTCACAGCTGCAAATTGATTAACAAACCTACTCATGATTCTTCTTCTTCAATGCTCTATCAAAGTTAGCAAAGGCTTGCATCTTGCCTTGTTAACCTAAGCATTGAAGCACTCGTTATAGATGTTTGTTGTATAATTGGACTTTTAGATTAGTCAAAGCCTGATTTAGATC
Organism: Trichilia minutiflora; assembly: GCA_035590515.1. NCBI lineage: Eukaryota > Viridiplantae > Streptophyta > Magnoliopsida > Sapindales > Meliaceae > Trichilia > Trichilia minutiflora. Next base: position 13,622 of record JAVXUL010147131.1, read on the forward strand.
ACTTAGTTGGAGGAATCCCATGCAAATATTTATGCGCTAGCTGCCCTATCTCACTCAGTTTGTTGATGTTGTCTGTGATCTTGTTGAAATGCTTCGTTAATGTTATATGTCCTAGAAACCATTCATATTAGTTTTGGTTCCTATGAACTCAGAATCAACACCAGAACTCAGAAACTTCCTCTGATCGGAATTCTACATGACGGTTCGCGAGGAATCACGAAGAAAAGTTGACGATGAACAGTAACTGAGTAAGAGAATCGAGCAAAGAGGGACTCAGAACACTTCTACCATCTTGGGTAAGCTCATCCCTAAGCTCATTTCTCTATTTTAAGCCTTTATTGTGCATGAATCGCAAAAATAGGTTTTAGGGTTACTGTTCACGAAACCCTAAAATTTTAGGATTTTCTAATTTGTCATCGGTATCGATAGATTAGAAGGCTTTGATAGCTAATGGTGTTGAACTGATGAGAAAGACGAGTTCTAGGAGTAGGGTTGTGAAGGGCAGTATGTTTAGAGAGAGAAAGAGTAGAGAGAGAGAGAGGAATGCGAGAGTTGCACGAGCATGCATTGCATCATGCACGCACACTTGTTCAGATCATGAATCTATGTTGTATATGTATCCAGGAGCGACAATCGAGATGGGAGGATCTCCGTCGCGAGGAGGATATCTAGATGGTGGTTTCCCACCCCAAGATAGTGAGTGGATATTCCTTTCCCTTCGCCTCATTTATTATTCTTTATAAATGAATATAATGCTAGAGATGATAGCATGTGAA
>JAVXUL010147142.1:0-29719 GCA_035590515.1 Trichilia minutiflora
GCTCTAATTCTATTGGCAAGTGGTATGATTTCTCAAATACTAGCCTATATAGGGAAATCCCAATTGATGTTTTGAAGGCTGTTCTATAGGCCTATAATGCATCATCAAGCCTAATCGTCAAATCCTTCTAATTCGTATTCACAGTCTTCTCAAGGATTTGCTTAATCTCTCGATTTGAAATTTTTGCTTGACCATTTATTTGAGGATAGTACGCAAGAGTAATCTTGTTCTTGACCCCATATCGACTCAACAAAGCATTAAACAAATTGTTACAAAAATAGGAACCTTCATCACTAATTATTGCCCTCAGAGTCCCGAATCGAGTGAAGATGTTCTTTTGTAAAAATTTTAGCACCACCTTGGCATCATTAGTTGCAGTAGCTATAATTTCAATCCATTTTGACACATAATCGATTGCCACAAGAATGTATTGCTGACCATATGATGATGGAAATGGACCCACAAAATCATTGCCCCACGCATCAAACAATTCCACTTTCAACATCCCAGTTAACGGCATCTCATTTCTTTTAGAAATGTTCCTCACTCTTTGACACTGATCATAACCTTTGACAAATTAAAAGCAGTCCTTAAACAGGGTTGGCCAATAAAAACTTGATTGTAGGATCTTCGTTACTGTTCGAGAAGCACCAAAATGTCCTCCATACAATGAAGAATGGCACCCAATCAATACCCGTTTAGCTTCCTCTTCAGCTACACATCTTTAAATCATTCCATCTATATATTTTTTAAACAAAAACGGTTCGTCCTAAAGATAATTCTTCACATCATGCATCAACTTCCTCCTTTGTTGATAAGTCATATCCGATGGTAGTACTTTACAGGCCAAAAAGTTCACAATGTCAGCATACCACGGTGCTGACAACCTTTCATTTAGGAATAACTCTACAATCGGTGGCCCTTCCTCTACTTTTAATTCTATCCGTGATAAATGATCAGCTACTATATTTCACTGCCCTTCTTATCACGAATTTCTAAGTTAAATTTATGCAATAATAGGATCCATCTAACCAATCAAGGCTTGACATCTTTCTTTGCAAACAAATATCGAATTACTGAATGATCAGTATAGATGGTGACTTTAGATTCCAAAATGTAAGCTCGGAATTTTTTAACTGCAAACACCATTGTCAACATCTCTCTCTGTGGTAGTATAGTTCAACTGGGCTTCATTCATCGTATGACTTGCTTAATAAATTACTCGAAATATTTTATCCCGTCGTTGGCCAAAAACTGCTCCTACCATAAAATCACTAGCATCACACATAATTTCAAATGGTTCTACCCAGTTTGGAGTAACTACAACAGGTGCTGAAACCAATCTTTCCTTAATCTTCTCAAAGGCTTCTTTTCATGCATCAACAAATTTGAAAACTGCATCTTTCTCAAGTAAATTGCAAAGAGGCTTCACAATCTTCAAGAAATCCTTAATAAACCTACGATAAAAACCTGCATGGCCTAAGAAACTCTAAACTCCTTGTACATTTGCTGGTGGTGGTAGTTTTTGAATAACAGCCAACTTAGATTGATTAACCTCGATCCCCTTTTTAGATAATAAATGGCCTAACATAATACCATCCCTTACCATGAAATGGCATTTCTCCCAATTAAGCACTAGATTCGTATATTCACATCTTTGGAGTATCCTAGAAAGGTTATGTAGACAATCATCAAAAGATATTCTAAACATAGAAAAATCGTCCATGAAAACTTTCATAACGACTTCAATGAGATCTGAAAAGATAGCCATCATGAATCTCTGAAATGTCGCTGATGCATTGCACAAACTAAATGGCATTCGTCTGAAAGCAAATGTGCCATACAAACACGTGAAAGTTATCTTCTCCTGATCTTCTGGACAAATAGGGATCTGATTATAACCAGAGTAGTCATCTAGAAAATAGTAGAATTCGTGCCCAGCAAGTTTATCCAACATTTGATCTATGAATGACAATGGGAAGTGGTCTTTTCGAGTCACCTTATTGAGCTTCCGATAGTCGATGCAAACTCTCCATCCTGTCATTGTTCTTGTTGGCACTAACTCATTCTTGTCATTTTTCACGAAGGTAGTTCCACCCTTCTTGGGCACTACTTGTATCGGACTTACCTATAAGCTATCTAAAATAGCATAAATAATTCCAGCATTTAACAACTTCAACACCTCAGCCCTAATGACTTCCTTTATGGCTAGATTCAGTCTCCATTAAAGCTCAATAGTTAGCTTGTACTCTTCTTCCATCAATATTTTATGTATACACACTACTGGACTTATACCCTTAATATCTGAAATTGACCATGCAATAACTGATTGATGTTTCTTCAAAACCTATAAAAGTCTGTCTTCTTGCTTTCGTTCTAGTGATAATGAAATGATGACTGGTAATGTTGAATTCTCACCTAAGAATGCGTACCTCAAATGTTTAGGCAATTGGTTTAAAGATAGAACTACAGGGGGTATTATGGGATGAATCTGTTCATTTTTGCTATCCCTACTTGCTGTAATTTTTGTCAGGTCTTCAAGAGTGAATACTCCACCTTTTTTTTCATTCTGAACTTCACCATAAAAATACCCATGCTCATCAGCTGGAAGATTTTCTTTGCGCATATTAGATGTTATCAAACAATGCTCCAGCGGATCCTTTGATGAAAAATCAAGAACCATTGCATCTACAGCTCTTGATACCACATCTACCCTCTTACAAGATAGGTCCTCATCTGAAAATTTCAGAGAGTGATAGATGTTGAATTGCACTTCCTCATCATTAACCCACAAGGTGAGATTTCTCCATGAATATCTATAAGAGCTCTTCCCATGGCTAAGAACGATCTTTCAAGAATTATTAGGATCTCTCGATCTTCTTCTATATCTAGTATCACAAAATCCACCGAAAAGATGAACTTGTCAACCTTTACCAAAACATCTTCAACTACTCTCTTGGGAAAAGAAAGAGAACGGTCTGCCATTTGCAACGAAATGGTTGTGGGTTTTACTTCTCCTAACCCCAACTTTTTGAAGACAGAAAGCAGTATAAGATTAATGCTGGCACCAAGATCACATAGAGCCTTCTCAAAAGGTGAATGACCAATAGTACAGGGCTACCAGGATCTTTAACCTTCTGAGGTATTTTTCTCTGAAGAATGGCACTACACTCCTTTAATAATTTAACCGTTTCATGATCTTCTAACTATCTATTCTTAGACATCATCTCCTTTATAAAGTTTTTATAGTTAGGCATTTGTTCCAATGCCTCAGCCAATGGAATGTTGATGTGGATTTTCTTAAAGATGTCCAAAAAATTTTTGAATTGCTCATCTAGTTTCTTTTTCTGGAGTCTTTTTGAAAAAGGAATTGTTGTAGGCCTAATAGGTGGATTTCCTGAAAACAAAGGTCCTGGACCATTGTTCACTTCGTTCGTTGTTCACTTTTGTCGAGTTTTCCACTCCTTTTTCAGAATTTTCATATTTTAATTTCTCTTCAGGTTTCACCTTCTCATCAGCAGTTTGTACAACTTCCTTCCTTGGTTGCACCTCTACTTCCTTCCCACTTTATAAAATAATAACCTTACATTGATCCTTGAGATTTTTCTCTGTGTCACTAGGGAACTTGCTGGCTGGTTGTTCTTTTATAACCTTTGCAAGTTGACTGATCTGGACTTTTAAGGACTTTATAATGGCTCCTATGTTACTGCAATGAGTCTCAATGTTCTCTATTCTTTCTTCATTCTTGTTAAACCTCCCTCTAGTCTCATTAATAAACGTCTCCATAAGATCTTCTAAGGACGGTTTCTTCTCCGCTTGATTCCTGCATAAAACCTGGAGGTGGTTATAACATGTTTCTGGTATTACAATATAAAAAATTCTTATGATTTCTAAGTCCCGGATGATAGTGAGTGGGCAAATTGTTGCTTCTAAAGTTAAAGTTTCTGTTGTTGACGTACTAAACTTGCTCTTGATCATCTTCAACTCCAGAATATGATGTATTCGCCATAGCTACTGACTCCTTGCTTGATGATGGTGATTCACTACTTTTACTTCAGCAACTCTTCTCTGTTTTCACTCATTTGGCCACTGATGATTATTGGAGGCCATCTTCTCAAGCAACAACTGAGCTTTCTCTACTGTCTTGGACAAAAGAGTACCTCCGGCTGCTGTATCTACAATGGTTCTTGTTTATCTATTTAAGCCATTGTAAAATAACTGAATTTGGAACCAATCTTGATAACCATACTATGGACATCACCGTATCAGATCCTTGAATCTTTCCCAAGCTTTAAATAAAGGCTCAAAGTCTAGTTGACAAAACTGAGCTATTTCTCCTCTAAGCTGCGAAGTTTTTGACAGAGGAAAGAATTTGGAAAGAAATTTCTGAGCCAGCTCTTCCCATGTGATTATATTTCCCGATTGAAGCAACTGGAACCATCCTCTAGCCTTGTCTTTTAAAGAGAATGGAAACAACCTCAGTCGAATAGCATCTTCTGAGACACCATTCATCTTCACTGTGTCATATATCTCCAAAAAGGTAGCAAGGTGAATATTTGGATCTTCATGTGGTAGGCTTCCGTATTGATTTTGTTGCACCATATTAATAAGAGCTAGTTTCAACTCAAAATTATTAGCTTGAACTACTTGTCTCTAAATACCGAAGTAGTTTTCATTGACCACCGACCTAAAGTAATCTCTAAGAGCTCTTTGTTGATTGTTATCTTCTGCCATGTCTCTCTCTCTGCTTTGTTCTAATCTATCTCTCTCCCTTTCTCTTCTTTTAGCACCTTGATTCCTTTGATAAGTTCGTTCAATTTCTGGATTTAAAGGTTCTAACTCCAAGCTTCGGGACCTTCGCATAAACTAAAAAAAAACCCACAAATAAAAACAAATTAAAACTAAAAAGATATTGAAAAGAAAAGAACAATACCCAAATTACAATCTATCACTCGATCACAATATCAACTTAAATCAAACAATACACATTCCTCGGTAACGACGCCAAAAACTTGTTGCATATTTTTTAAAAACACAAATATTAACTGCAAGTGCACGATGTCAAGTTTGTAATGTAGAACTATAAATGTTGAGTTATCGATCCTACGAAGAATGTGAGTGTTCTAAGTTAATAACTGCGATGTGAATGATTTAATTCTATTCAGGCAACACAAATAAATCCTATATTAAACTTAATTAAAAACTAAAAACTAAAACGATTGACTGAGTAAATAAAAATTCTAATAAAAAAAACATGATCAAGGTATGTAATTACACCCATGTATTTATATTTGCACTCGTTTATTATCATTAACTTTCAAATATCTATTAACTAGGGTTGAAGTTGATCTTATTTCATCTTTCGAATCTCAATAAAATCCTATACCCTACTACTTAAATTAATATTTCTATTGAACCTGAGTATTTGAAATAAGCATTACGCTTAACCCTACTTGTGTTATCTAGTGACTAATTGTTTCTCAACAAATTAATAACTAAGTTATGCCTCCTTAATCTAATACAATAAACTCACTCTTTCAAGCATAGTCCGTGCATTCATTATATTAGTTTAATGACCAGTTAAACTACACATTCAAACCAAGAGCATAAATAGATAAATAGATTTCTTTGATAACAAACGAGTTCAATACATAAAATACTACAATTCACTACACCCTCAAGCATAGGATAATTTAGCCGACCATAATGGATATTTTAATATAATTCAAATTTCAGATCATGTTCAATAATCAAACAACTAAGAATAAGAAAGGGAAGAATAAACTCAAGATGATGAACACTGGTTGTCTTCTATCTTTCTTTCTTAATCTTCAATGTGTTTGTTCTTGAAAAAGGTGTTTGGAATCTTCTAAAAATTCTCTATGGTTGCTAGGTTTCGTCCCCCCTTTGAATCCCAAGAAAAGCCCTTTTTATAGAAGAGGCTTATGGCACCAGGTGACTCTGCGTAACCTCGCTGTAGCGAGAAAAATAATTCTCGCTGCAGCGAGCCTCTCTGGAATCTCGCTACAATGAGAAAGAACTCTCGACTGCAGCGGCCTTTTTTGTTTAATTCAATGCAGCGAGGAAAAAGTATTCCCGCTGCAGCGAGGGTCGTCTTCCAGCTTTTTTTTCAATAACTTTGCTGCCCCGCACATCTTCTTCTTGGTTAGCCATGAACTACCTTAAATCGAATCGTTTTTTGACAAATTAAATCACAAGGATCCTGCGCATAATAAACACGAAAAACATAAAAATACCAACAAAAATAAAAATGAAACTACGCAAAAAAATATAGCAATAAATGTGTGATAAAATCACTCATCAATAATGTGTTTTGAAAATAAAGGCAATAGTCGAGAAAATGTTTAATGGTATATTTTGATGGTTCGAAGCACCTAATAACAATAGAAATTATGAGTAATCACTTAGCCATTTATCAATATATATATATATAACTAAATGAATGAATGAAAAATAATCTACTCCGATGTCTCAAAAATTCAAGATATGAGTATATAGCCTAAGCTTCTAAAATGTTGAGTAACCGAGTGTCCATACTGCAAATGTGAGACATTTGTGTAAAAAGACTATATTGAGCTTAGAAATGAGTTACTAGTAGCCTAATAAATTTACATCACTTGCTTTTGCTATTAATAAATAAATTTTATGAGTTAGGGGTGAGTGACCTGATTGGAATTGATTTTGAGATTACATGATTTTATCGCTCATTCTAATAAGAGTATAAGTGAATGCATGATTGACTAATCCTAGAGTTGAGTCAATTTTCAATTTAAATATAGAAGTCTCAAAAACTCAAATTTCATGATTTTAATTACTTTAATTTGTTGATTGTGACATTGTTGTATGATTGATGTTAGGACGTTTTGCTCGTTGAGTGTGTTTGTTAGGACTTGAGAATTTTGTAAGTATACTCTTTAAAAATTTTTACAAGATTTTACTCATCTACTAGAGACATCTTAAAAATTTAAAATTTATTACATAGGCTAAATACAATCGTATGTCCTAAAGAAGTGGATTAAAAATTTTATTTATTATTCTTGAGTATTTTTATTAGTTGATTTGCTAAGAATTAACAAATAGTTTAGGAGATATTGATAATTTATGGTTTTTGTACGTAGGTATGAGAAGAAAGATTTCATTAGGTATCGAAGTAATTTAAGGCAAATAGGACAAAAAAAAAAATTAAGAAACTAAGTTTTGTGATTTTCATTGTAGCAAGAATTAATTTTCCACCACAGCAAGAATGGTAAGATTTAAAGATCAAGTTTCTACAATTTTAACTATAGTAAAAATTGTTTCTCATTGCATCCAATTCTACAAAAAGTCAAAAGGGAGTAATGAAGATCTCGTCGTAATGAGAATTCATTTCTCACTATAGCTAATTTCTTAGAGAGTGAAGGTTGAGTTTTTGAAATTCTCACTGCAACGAGAACACAGAATACCTAGATTTTTGTGCTTTATTTCCCCTTTATATAAAAACCTTTTTTGGAGATAAAAGAGGGGAAGCCACCGTATTTTAAAGGGAGAAAAGAAGCCAACAGAGGACAAAAAAACATGAGATATACTAAAGGACCTAAAAAGAGTCAACTCTTAAGAATATGTTTGTAGGGGGAAATTCAAATACCCCCTTAATCTTTCTCTTAAAAATAAATACCCCTCTTATTTATGTGTCTCAATCTCAACCATTCATTTTTTTAAATGAATGATCGAGATTGTGACACATAAACACGAGGGGGTATTTGTTTTTGGGAGAAAGGTTAGAGGAGAAAATGTCAATCTCCTTTATATTTTTCATTTTGCTTATTTTTTATATTAATGGATTGTATGAGCTTTATGAGGTTTGACTTAGTAGATATGTTAGGCTAAACATTTATTAACTTATTTCTTAATTTAGTTGGCTTCCATTTTAATTGGATATAGTTTTTTTGAGATAGATCAATTAGTCATTAATTTTGATTGTTTAGATAAAATTAGTTGTAAATTATTAATAATAGTGAATTAAATTTTAGCAATTTTTTATGGGATTGATATCCAAAAAATATAAAATTTTCTATACTATAACTTGGATGTCATGCACTTAAGATATGCAAATTGAAAGTTTATTGCTTGCCAGTGAACAAGTGTCGACGTCAAATTCTTTCAACTTTTCGTACGAAATCCACCATTAAAGGTATTAAAAAGTTGTAATCTCGAATCATCTAAGGTTAGATTATAGCTTTCTACATTATAATTTTTTATTTATTGTTCCAGAAACCTTTGAGCTAGTATCTGGCGAATTCCATCAATTTTTCGTGGGAAATTTGACAGCAGAGGTATTAAAAAGCTTTAATCTCAATCATCTACGTTTAGATTATAGTATTCTATATTATTTTTTTTATTTATTGTATCCTAATGATTTAAGAGGAGTCATACACAATAAGAAATGAATATATTTCCGAAAATTTGTTAATATGAAGAACTAATGATGATTTTAGTTTGGATTATATATCGAAAAATCATTGAATCTATAGGCTGAAAAATATTGTAGTTACAGTAATGGCAAAGTTTGTCTTGCATTCAGGAATAATTGAAACTTCTACATATTACTTCTGGTGTTATTTGAATACATCGTAAACTATATCATCACTCACTGACATATCTTTTTAAGTAAGGGTATGAAGTCAAATAAATATATCATATTTGTGTCATATTAATGAATTTATAGTATTTTTTTGTACTCATCTGAATACAATTCATTTATTAATCATGTTAAGAATCTTCGATCCAAATACGATCCATTTATTAATCGTATCATTTATTTTTTAAATAAATAATATAACACAAGATGATTAGATCATTAACTCGATTAAATCTATTCAATTCATTTAATTAATCAATATAAAATTTAACCTATTTAACTAAGTTTTTATTTAATATAAAATAAGTATCAACTATAAATAAATAAAATTACTATATTAAATAATTATCATTTAAACATAATTATTTTTTTAAATACAATTATTCATTTAACTAATTGTATTTTAAACGAATAAACGAATTCAAAAGGTCAAACCCGAATCCGACACGATTATTAATCATTTGATATAAATATGATTCGATTATTATTTGTATCAAAATTTTCAAATCCAAATCCGTTTAATTATATCGAATTCGTGTCGTGACCTAAATTGGCACCTCTATTTTCAAGAGCATAGTCAACTATATATTTACTTAATCTATAAACTATGCTCAAGGTTTCATATTTTATCAAATTTTCTATTGTTTTTTTTCTGTGTTGATAAGATTTGATGTTGAATTGGTAATATAATTATTTTGATTTAATTTAACTTAATGTTGAAATGGTAGTAGGATAACTGGGGAAAGTTTTTCAGTTTTTGGCTCTTAAATTCAAAACTTTACCACTTAAAGAATGTAGGGAAGATCACAAGTAGAAGGATTGGAAGTATCGACTAAAGCACGACCGTTCTAATAATAAGACAGATGAAGGATGCTTTGGATTCACTCCTTCTAGGGTTATTGAAGAGCAATGGAAGACGCTTGTAGCTTATTGAAGTTCTCAATAAGCTAAATATATGATTAACAATTATAGCTAGCTCTCTACGAAATATATCATATTAATAAAATCACAATGACATAATTTAATTAAATGTGATTTTATTAATATGATATATTTCATAGATCATGCTGTTAAGTCATAACAGAAAATAATAAAATCAATCACGCTCAAATGTCTTCATTTCCTAGAACCGATCCTACTTTATTTACCAACAAGAAAGAACAAGTTAGTATTGATTGAGATCATTGTATTGCTAAAAATGCTAATTTATAACTTTAGCAAATCTCTTGCTAGTAGTTATTATGTTGCCTTCAATTAGTTTGAGTAACAATCTATTAGAGTTAGTCTTGTACGAATTTTTGACTTAAATAATAATAAATTAGAGTTGAATTGTTGATTGATAGTCTTTTATGATGGTGGAGAAGATGGTTTGACTTGACTAATAATATGTTGGATTGGTGGTGGTTATCCCTGTGTGACGGGGAAGAAAGTTCAGTCCACTTGGGAAATGAAAGTTGAAGATCTCTTTCACAAGTTATAACATATATCTCTTTTGTTCTCTGTTGTTTCAGTTGAGTTTGTTGTTTTAGCTTGAAATATAAAATCTATTATTTGAAGGAGAACCGGAAACCATAAAACTAAAAAATGTGAATAACCTCAATGGACCACATAGTTTTAATACTCGTGTAATCAATTTATTTTGTGTGATAGAGAAGAGCTTGCTCTTGTTGAATTATGCTACATTTTGTTAATACGTATTCTTTGTTATAAATGTGTTCATAAGTTTATTCTTATACTGTTATATAACTATTTCATTGATGATATATCTTTATTTTAGATTAAAAAAGAGAGAAAAGAATTAAGTGTATTTATACAAATTCAGTCAAAACTTGATGATAATCCAAGTGATTCAGACAGCACAGAAATAATAGTAAGTTAAATAAACTATCTGTTTTCATATTGATATCAGTATAATTATACAAATACTTTATGGTTAATTAAGTTTAAATGTTTGTAGAATCAATTTCAAGAACGTCCGTGTTATTTACCAGAGAATTAACAAACAGAAGCAACAAGAAAGTGAAGGCATATGATGGTCATTGGTAATGTTCAAACCTACGGGCATAGTCTACCACCGTCAGATATGATACGAGGGAGTGCAAGTCAAAATAATAAAGTGATTCGTTAAGATTTAAGCCAATTGCAATCTAGTTACGATTATCTTTACTGTAAACACAGTGATTTACAAAGAAAGTATGATCGATTGCATCAATCTATAGTGAGACATTTTGATATTACATTTGCTCACCAAATTCTCTCATTTGCAAGTGAGTAGATATAAAATTTGTGTTTAATTACAAGTTCTTTTTGATTTCAAAGGTTTAATTTAAAACTTAACTTAAGCATGTGGCTTGCAGCTGATTAATTAGTACATTCCAAATAATACGTAGTACTTACCAGTGTCACGCGGATAGTAGTCATGCAAGATTAGACAATTTGTGATACTGAAAAATTTTGTGGATTTGTAGTTAAGAGGATTTTGTGAATTTGTAGTGGTAGATGATTTTATGGATTTATATAGCTTTTGTAGATTTTGAGACTTGCGATACTAATAGATTTGTAATTTGGATAATTCAACTTTTGTAATATTTAATAATTTATAAATCCTTTTTACTTTATTAAGTTATAATTGTGAAATTTGGTTGAATTAATTAAAAAGAATAACAGGTTTTGTTTTAAATTTTAAAATAGGTTTGAATTGGTTAAACAAAAAACATTGACCACAGCAAATTATGTTGACCAGCGTTGACGTTTCGTGATGGCAAATTAGACGTCAGAAAAGATAAAATTTTTTACTTGTTCAGGTTGACTATGATTGGGAATTTTGAAAATTAGCCATCACAAAAAAATTTTTTCGTAAAAGGGCTCTTGCAATGGCCTTTTTTATCGGGGCAAAATCCTTCAAAAAGTCTTTTTCTTTAACTGTTGTAAAAAAGCACGTGAATTTAAATTTATTTCAATTTAAAAATTAATCTAAAAGTTTTAGAGTTGATTTAAATCGATTCAATTATTCAATTTAGATTGAATTTGTTTAAAAGAGTGACCATTGTATTGAATCAAATCTAAATTTCTTATGGACAAAAACATATTTATTTAAATTTAGTCCAATCCAAAAACTAATCTAAAATTTTTAAAATTAGTTCAATTGTTAGTCTGAATTGACTTAAATTAAATCGAATTGGATTTGTCCACCCTAATTTCTAATAAGATATCTAAACCCTTTTAAAAATAATAATGACTAATAAATTTCAAACATATATTTTTCATTCCAAATTATTTTTGACATCTTAGTTCTTAATCATTTAAGACATCCATTATCCACTTATACCTAATATAAGATGAAATTTTATAAGATTCATCTTATAAGATTTATTTATTTATTTATAGTCATTCAAAGACACTTGTCATATATATTATATATAGTCACTTACCTAATACGCAATAACTTATCACAGGTTTCAATCGTTTGTATTATTGTTATGATTGTTATTAGAGCTTATATCCAACTAGCCCTAACAACTTATAAGATAAAATTATTAGTTAAGAGTGTTTTTAGTTGTAAGAAGTTGAGAACCTGACACAACTAAGTTTACAACTCAACTTACATTCACTCTTTTATTATAATTAGGCTTCAAACTCAAAATTTTTCACTCGCATAAGACATCTCTAATTGAACACCCATTTACTTCGACTCAGAATCTTCTTAGACCTAAAAAGGATGTAGAGGAATGGAGAGCCTGACTCCCGTATTTAGAAAACAAGTGAAGTTGTAAATCTCAACAACCCACTAGTTCAATTCATAGTAGAAGCAACTTAAAGCACTAAGAAACGTCTTGTATATATGCACCTGCTTTACAAGATCTGATGGTTGAAAATCCAACACTGTCAAATTTAATAACATGACTCTTTTTAGTGGTTAGTTTCACGTAGAACGGGCGTATGCAAGACTTTTTCAAGCACCAAATCAACATTCTCTGTAATCTAATCAAAATTTGTCGCATTAACAACTCAAATTTTCGCCAATCAACCATATATACACTTCACTCAATAAAGTCCTTGTAGAATTGAGTTAACATTTGTATTAATAAAGTCAACTTTTTCTTAAAAGAAAATATGTAAGGAGACTGTAAAATGTTATCATAAAATTTTTAATTTAGGGAAAAAATTAAAACTGTTCATATTTAATTATTTCCAACGAAGACATTTCAAATTCATGCCATAGAGACAGATAGACTTGCATGCCACTTTAACCCTGCTGCCTCGCGGCTTACTCCTTTGTAACCACTCCTTTTATATCTTCCTAATTCATCTGCTCATTTCTCATGCCTTACTTCTTCTTTTTTTCCTCTCACTCTCTCTTACTTATTCTCTTACCAACCCTTAATCCTTTGTCGTTGAGCACCATTTTCTGCTCACCACAGTGATCACAAAGAAATTCTCCTGCTACCAACCAAATAATCGCATCAATTTTTATTTATCATTCTAGAGAATCATCTCCTCTTCATTATTCGATATTAAAAATACTTATTACTTTGAGTAAAAAAAATTTAAGATGTGATTATTCATCATATTATTTTCAACATTTAAATTCATAATCTTTAAGTTTGTTTAAAGTTTACTAGAAATTAACGCTCACTATTTTTGGATTGTTGTGCTTGGAATGAAGTGAAGAAAGCCTCTCCCATATGAGCATATCGAGAATCTAAAGTGGTAAAATATTTTAGGTAACCTTTTTTGTCATAATTTTATATAAGATTATAATATAAATTGTTGTTTATTCATTTTACTTATGAGGGAGCAAATTTATATTTTTTCGAAAATTGATTAAATCGTATAATCACTACCCTTTTTTTTAATTTCAAAATGTCGTTCAATATACTAAATTGACTTACGTTTACATGGTTAATCAGTGGTAACATTTCATTTCATTTAATGTAATGCATCGTGCGTCGATCTCCAATTTTAATTATATCTATCTTTTATTTTTCTTTATACATAACACATAAAAGAAATTTTAAAATCCATACCAATTCTATAATTGTTGTAGCAAATGTATGGTTTTATAGATTATCTTAGTAGGGATCAAAATATCATATGCAAGTTTTTCAAATTTTTTTAAAAATTTTGGACGAATTTATTTTCTTCGAAACTGAAGTTCTTTTTTTTTTTTTAGGTGGCTGTAGTCAAGAAGGGGGAGGTAGATTGAATTTTTAATGGAGTTTTGATTGTTCTTATTCAACACAGTTTTCCATTTTTAAAGATATTTATATTGAAAAAACTAAATACAACATAGAATAATTTTTGGAATAGTTAAATATTCATTTAAATGAAAAAATAAAAATATTTAGAAAAATTTTGCTTCATCTTTTTAGAAAAAGCTAATATTTAATTGTTGTAAAAGATTTTAATTTTTTATAATTTTATCTTAGTATTGATCTTAATATTTTATTTTTATTGTGTATTTATTTGTTTATTTATGTTTTTTGAGTTGGGCTAAGTTGTGCTGGGGCATGGGTCGAGGGAGGTTGAATTGGTTGGGGAAAGGAAGTTATGATTGTCCTTTTCCGACATAATTTTTCATTATTAGAAAATAATAAATATGACATAAGAATATTTTTTAAATTATAAATTTTCATTTTTAATAGAAATATAGATATTTAGGAAAGTTAGCTTTACAATATTTACTCTTTGTTTTAAATCAGTTTCTAGTTCATATACCTTTGTACAGTAGAGAGATACACATAAATTGAGAGATATACAAACAATTACATTGTTATTAAATCAATAATAAACGATAAGCATAAGATAGCTATTTTTTTGTTATCGTAAATTTCAGTTGTTATGTTTTCGGGATTTTAGTTTGCAGATGATCAACACTGTAAATCTAAATGAATAATGAAAATACCTGAAATTAAAGTGGAAACGTATATCAAAATGATTTACTATCATAATTCATAACATTCTTGATTTTGTTTCTTTATTAATATTCTATACTATACTCTTTGCTTTTTATGGAGTTTCTACGTTAACCTATATTCTTTTTGTTTCAGTTACTATTCTACACTGGACGAAATTGGGAAATAGTGAACCAGGGTTATTGGAGGAAGAAAATGTCTTATAAGATGAGGACTAGAAAGCAGACGAACATTTACGTGGATTGGTTAAGTTCAGACGAGGATTATGACTCGAGTTATTCCGATCCTGATTACAGCAGGACAAGACCACAGAGAAGATCAAGAAAGAACTTGAGAAGACTACAGGACAAGACCAACGTCGTGATTTCATCATCCATTAATAATCCAATCCAGAACTCAATTACTGCTACTTTTTCTGGTGTAGCAGGTTCAAGCAGAAATGGTGGTGGTGACGGTGATTCTCGTTTGCCGAGAAGACCCCCGGTACGTCCCCCAAATGATAATGTGGTAAGAGTTGAACAAAGGCCTATAAGGAGAAGAAGAAGATCTCTATCGCTTAGAAGGCCGAGAATCTCAAACTGGATTAACAAAGAAGAACTTGAGAAGAAGAAGACAGTATTATCATGGCTGATTGACCTAGGGTTAATAAAAGAAAATCAAAGAGTTTGGTATCTGGATCAGAGCGGTGAAATACAAAGGATGGGAGGATATATTAAGAGAGGCGGTGTGCTGTGTGATTGCTGTCACAAGGTGATTACAGTGTATGAATTCGAAAATCATGCTAAAATGGGCCATCTTAAGGAGCCATACGCCTACATTTACTTTCCCTGTTGGGGAGTTTCTATGTTACATTTTATGAAGAGAGTGTGGGAAACCCTGCCCGGAGAAATGGCAAGCTGTGGATTTAATCTGATAAAGCCTCGGGAAAATGCTACGGACAAGAACGATGATGCCTGTAGGATTTGCGCAGATGGAGGAGACTTGATTTGCTGCGAGAAATGCCCATCTACTTTCCATTCTAACTGCATGAAAATGAAGGTAAGATTTTATTTTATTTTATTTTAACTTTATTATTTATATCTATATACATATTAGCAAAATATTGGAAATTTGGGTATTGCACTCAGAATACACCCCTGGGAGATTGGCTTTGTCCTTTCTGCGTCTGCAAATTTTGTGCCATGGGAGGCGGCTGCGAAATGCTGCACGTATGCATACAATGTGAAAGGAGATGTACGTTTTCAGATTCCCTTTAATTTGTGCTTTGAGGAAGCTAATTAATAATATGGAATGCTATATTTGCTTCATCACAAACAAACATAAATATATATCTGAAAAATGTTTTTTTTTACATTAAAAAAATTCCTGAAGTTCTATATATTTTAATTCATACCTAAGAATTTAATCATCTTTTTCTATTTTAACCAGACAGTACTTTATAATATAAAAACCTACTACTATATGTTCATATGTTCTTTTATAGAAAGTTAAAATTAAAGGTGTTATTCTATATTTGTATGAATATTAATTTAATACTGTCATTTTCATTTGTTGTCGGACCAAAAAGAAGGAAAATCTATATGATCTACTGCTGAAGCTCTAACTTATGTTGCTGTTATTATCTATAGTTCACATGGATTGTTTTCTTGAAAGACTTCCATTTTCTCTTAATTGTCCAAGCGCATTTTGTGGGATGGGCTGTTCGCAGGTACTTTTTCTTTCCGCTGGATTACATGGTTTGATCATTATTTCTTTCTTAATCATGCAAAACTGAATCCATCGGCATTCTTCTTTGTTACTACTCTCATGATTGTTATAAATTGTTAATATGAACTCTATGCGGAAGGAATCGATGCAAAATTTTAATCTCAAATGCAATCTGTGAAAAGATAAAATGTCTAATTCCTTTTTTTTTTGAATGAGCTAATCAAAATGTGTTAAAAGGTATTTACGGACATCCAGCAGAAGTTTCTTGGAGTAAGAAATGATCTCGATTATGGATTTTCTTGGAGTCTTGTTCGTATGATCCAAGATAATCAGCCACATTCCAATTTGGAAGGCCATAAAATAGGAGTCTGCAACTCTAAAGTTGCTATAGCATGGACAGTCATGGATGAAATTTTCTTGCCAAATATCGATCGTCTTACTGAAATTAACATCATACAAAGTGTTGTCTACAACCGTCAGTAAGTACTTTTCACCTTTCCTTAATTATAAGGATAAGTTCTTTCTAACCACTCTGGTGATGACATTGCTTTTTTCAGGTCCAACCTGACGCGGATAAATTTTAGAGGGTTTTATACTGCTGTATTGGAAAAGAATGATGAAATCATCTCTGCAGCATCAATAAGGTATTCAAATACTGCTCCAATCAGCAATAATCCAATTCATTTGTACATACATGATCTCTATGACTTCATGATTTAATTTATATTATAGGATCCATGGGAACAAAGTAGCTGAGATGCCATTTATTGGAACCCGTGAAAGGTTCAGGAACAAAGGAATGTTGCACAAACTATTGACTCAAATTGAAGCTGTAAGTTCTAGTAACCTTATTTTAAATCCTGTACTCAGGTTTCTGTCATATTGTATTCTTCATTGTTCTAACACATTTGCATGATATAAACCTTTCTGGTTAGTGGTTAATCTATTTCATGTTTGTAGTAAATAGTAATTAAAATTTTTAATGTATCCTGATTGCAACAAAGCCTGATGAAGCTAGCCAATTTAATTTTCCAGGCTCTTCGCTATCTGAAAGTGGAAAATCTTGTTATTCCATCTGTACCTGAACTTGTGCCTTTGTGGATCGAAAAGTACGGTTTTTCCTTCGTTGGAGATGACATTATGGAGGAATTAATCAATTACAACACATTGACGTTTCCAAGCGCTGTCAGACTACACAAATCCTTGGTATCAAACGCAGCGGGGCCATATTTTGTGGCAAATTCAGCAGGGCAATCTATTGTGACTAGTGCGGTCATTCTCTATTTTAAGAATTTTTTGCATGCTTTTGTATTTATTTCATCATCATAATGACACAATTTTTTCTATTTCATTGCCCTTTGATGTACAGCTATGGAGGTGGTTGGGGCCAAGAACAATGAAACTTGGCAAACTAAAGGCAACAACTCTCGAAAGGTCGCACTTTTTGACTTAAATCTTGCACCCCCAGATGATGATGATTATGCTTGAATGTAAATAATGTAAAAAGTAATCAGTGCGTGGAACAGCATGAATAGAACATGTTTTCCAGACACAGAAGAAGAAGGTTTCTTAATTTCAGTGGTTTTTGAACTGCTAAAAATTTTGTTGTTCATGTTCTCTGGCTGGTTATAAGTTAAATAAGTGGGAGTCAGTTCAGTTCAATTGTGCGGTACTTGGTTGTTATAATGTTCTGGTCTTTGCCGTAATAATTTTTAGTTTCGAGATGGACAAATGGCAACTGGAGATGGAAGAGGAAGAATAGTAGCTTCAATAAAATGTGTGTGACTTTCATTATGAATTTCTCCTTTTTGCAGTTAATTTTTTTGCTATTGAACTGACCATGGAGAATGATTGTTCGAATATGATGGGTGTACCTATGGTGAGAAGTTTCAATTTATTGTGCAGCCATTTAGTGCAGACAACATGAAAACTTCGAGAAATCAAGTCTAATAGACTAATAGCTTAATTTTAAAAGAGTCTTTAAGTGTTATTGATGCATCATGTTAGCAGGGATGCGGTGCATGGTTTAATGGAGGTGCGCCACCGTAAGTTTTGATGGACTCAAAATGAGAGATGTGAAGTCTACTTTTATAAATTTAAAAAAATAAATAAATAAATAAATTTTATCATTTATAAAATAGAGCTTATTTCTGTCGCTTTAAACCCACCAACACTAGAGGTGACGCATTTTCATTTAACCAATACACCAATGTAAACATAGCATGATGGGAGCACCTAACCCTTTCTCTAATTTTATTCGTATTGACAAGCCATCCATCAGGCGATAATGTGAAACGCTGCGTTTTCATTTCCTATTTATATTTGACACACGGAAAAAAAAAATTAAATTGCAAGAGAGGTTTTTTTTTTTATTTTTATTTTTTATTTTCAGGTTTCTCCTTCTGTTGCCATGTACCGACAACACCCACACGAGTTCCATGGAAAAATGAAGCCCTAACTTTTTATTTTTTAAATCATAATAAACTCAATTAGACTTTTTGTTCTATTCTATTTTTTATCCATTAAAAAAAAAAAATCCAGCACACACTTTACTCTAGCCCATCCAATCATGCTCCAGTAAGTTTTCTGCAATTCAACTTGGTATTCTTTCCGACGGTCTACTCTTCAACAAAGCACAAAACATATACATATGGCTTCATTTTAGTTTGAAAAAAATTAATATTTTCATTAGATAAAGTTTATACATTTTTACCAGATGAGTCCAAATTAATGTTTAATTATTTATTTAAGCATTTTTTTTATATGATGGCGCTGGAAAGATTTAAACAAGGTTTTAAAATGGATAATTCACAAGCAACAACGTGGGTGGCCATGTGCTGGACCACTTTTTTTTTTTTATTTTCTAATAAATTAATTATAAAACTGCACAAAGAAATTATAAAACTACGAAAGAAATTGATTAATTAATATGACAAGTGAAATCTACGTTTCACTTGCTTGCATGCATCAGATGCGTATAATTCACAAGCAAGTGAATGATCGAGGTAAGAATTAATCAATAATCGTGACTACAAAGTGCAATGCTACCATAATTCCTCATGGCCTTGTACTCGTTCATCCAAACACCATAATACAAATATTCATAATTTTGGGGCTAATACAAAATACACCATTGCATATATTTGGTAAAACTATTACAAACAGAGGACCAGGAGATAAGAGTGCAGCGTAAGAGGACAGTACACTCAAAGAATTCAAGTTCCATGGAATTGGCTCTTTTGATTTGTGCTCCACCGCCATAATTGGCTCCATCCAAAGATAAAACAGTGAGTCGTCCGCACAGAACCATCTAAAACAACTGGAAACCCCAAAATCTGAGTCATGGTTGGTACCTTCAGAATCAATGAGAAATGACACCAAAAGAGAACTAACAATACTCCCAAGAAACACCACAGATCAACCAAATTTGAGTGGTACTCAAGCAGATCATCAAGATCTGACTGATAAACTGCTATCATAGATCAAACAAATTTATGAGAAACTACAAAAAACCAAAGGGAAGAACTTTATTTGAGAAGGAACAAAATAAAACAAAAAATAGGTGTTTGTGATTTCACCAAAGAGGGAGGTAATCTTCCTCTCTGATGAAAAATTGTTTTGAAGCAGTAGATTTGGGTTTAGACAGAAGACAGAGAAAAAGATAGAAAGGGATTACTGCTTGCCCAACTTAAGAAGCAAGACATGTATGTAAAAATGGGTTACTATTTCATTGCTTAATCAACTTTACAGAAAAGAAAGCTTATATAATAGTCATGTACCAGGAGTGTTACCTATTCTAGATATTTCAAAACAAATATACACTTGTCATGATCTCATTACATCAATCGATTTTTCATGATGTTTTCTATAGCTATTTTGTACAGTTAGAAATGTCAGGTCATCAATTGAGATGTGTCATCCGTCTGTATTATATTTGCTAAGCTGTTATCTGATTTGTGTGCAAGCTTCGTATTCTGGGTTTATGAGCTGAGTGCTTGAATGAGCTTCTATTTTAACGTCCTCCCTCAAGCTGATGGTTCTTCTTGGAAGAACTTTTAGCTTGCTTCTAAATTCAATGAATTTATCTTGAGCTAAAGGTAGTGAGTAAGTCTGCTACATGACACACTGAATATATATTATCTCAATTTCGCTTGCAGCCACTTTGTCTAAATGAAATGGAGGTCCATTTCTATGTGTTTGATTCAAGAATGTATCACTGGATTAGTAACTATAGCAGTTGCACTTGCGTTGTCACTCTAAATGGTAGGATTTGATGATGTCTTGATACTGAGTTCCTACAACAAAGATGTTATCCAAGCCAATTCTTCACCAGTCAAAAAATCAAGGCTCTAATCTCCGATCAGCACTTGATCTAGCCACCACATTTTATTTTTTTAAGCTTCAAGACACAAGATTTCTGCCAATGTAGACACAGTAACCACTAACTAATCTTCTGTCATCTAAGTCGCAGAACCAGTCTACATCTATGGAGGCTTCAAAATTAAGTTTTGAGCTTTGTTGAATTGGTCCATAGTTAAAAGTTTCTTTCAAATATCTTAGAACCTTTTTACAGGCACTCCAGTGATCTTGCGTTAGATTAGCCCATGAATTGATTCAGTTTGTTAACCGCATATATGATATTAGCCCTTGTTATAGTGACATATTGGAAACAGTCGATTACACTTTTATACAAGGTTGCATTCTAAAATACTTTACCTTTGTCTCTTGTTAGTTTAGTGTTTGGACTCAAACATCTATTAATGCCTTTGCAGAATTCCATTTTCACCTTTGGCAATATGTCATTGATGTATTTGGTTTATGACAGAAACAATGAATCTTCAGCTCTAGAAACCTCAATGCTGAGAAAATAGTGCAAATTTCAGTCTTTGAAAGCAAAGGTATTGCTTAAACTTTCTATTATTGTTTTTATTAGCTCATTAGTACTTCCTATCACTACTATGTCGTCTATATACACCAAAAGCAAAACTAATTCAGTTTTAATCTTCTTAAAGAACAATGAATTGTCAAATCTAGAAAACCTGAAATTTTATGATTCTAATATTGTTTGAAGTCCCTTTACCAAGGTTTTGGAACTTATTTCAAACCATATAGTCTTTTGGAGTTTGTGCACATGGTGAGATTTAGTTTTGTCAAAAAATTCTTTAGGTTGTGCCATGTATACTGTCTTAAATAAGTCAACATTCAAAAAGGCAATGATGATTCTTATTGTAGCAGTTTTTATAACTAGATTGAATATTTTATAAAATTTCAGACCAAGGGTTTGATGAACTCCCTTTACTACTAATCTTGCTTTCTCTTTTATGACACTTCCATCAGGATTTTCTTTGACTCTATATATCCATTTCCTTTTAGTTTGTAATTAGAATTAAATGGTATAAGTGTTCATGTTCCATTTCTATTAAAAACCTCCACAAGTTTTATGCACTAATACTACTTATTGAAAAATCAAGAAATTAGACGAAAAATTGATACCTTCCTTATGATTGTTGAACAACCCTTAAGAATAATTAAAGATGAATAATCAAATGCAAAAACATAGACCAACAACCAAGAACCAATTCAGGAAAACAAAATAACTAGAAATTATCATAGAAGAAAATTGTATTAACAAGAGTCAATGATTCAAGTACAAGAACAACTTTAACAATTATAGTTATTCTTTCACCCTCTTTCTACGATCTCTTTCTCATCTCCTCACCTCTTTTTCGACTCTAGTTTGTCACAAGAAAATCCTAAAAACATATTTTTCTAACCTAGAGAACGTACCACTTATATAGCTTTTACATATAACTTAAAATCAGTTTAGAACATATCACTCATATTACCAGCACCATCATCTTTAATTCGGTGTGGAAATGTCAGGAGACTAGTTGGAGACTGCTTGGTTCACTGGATAACAATCTTTGGTATATGCTCTAAAAACCTTATTTTATTTTACTTAAAATTTGATTAAAACACTAAAAATTGTATATTTTTCAAGGATCTTATATGGTTTTCTTAATTATGTTAATATAAGTTGTTATATTTTCCCTTGAAAACCCTACATAGCATATGATACCTTCAGTCTTTTGTAGTATAAGTATTTATAGTTGATAGTTTTATGTATATAATTGGTAGTCCTATATATGTAAAGATTTATGCTAAATCAGACACAACTTTTACTGTGAGTGTTTCTTGATTAATATATATCAAATCTTGAACATGGTCATTGGATTATGGCTAAGAAAGTGATAAGATATCTGCAAGATATAAAAGATTTTATACTAATGAGAGGATTGATACTCTCATTTTAGTTAGGTATTCAGATGTAAATTTTGGTGGATGTCTAGATGATCTAAAGCTCACCTTAAATTATATCTTTATATTCAATTAAAGAGCAAATTTTTAAAAAAGTATAAAATAGACTCCAACAGCTTCCTCAATCAAGGTATATAGAGTATAATGCATGTTATGGAGCATCTATTCATGATAGTTAGCTCAGAAATTTAATTTTAGAGCTTTAAATGGCTGATTCAATCTCTAAGTTAAGCCTATAAAAGATTTATTTTGCTACTATATTCTATTATAAGAATAACAACATTAACAGTGAATCGAAACATATAGAAATCGAGTATTTGACAGTCAAAAATTTAGCGAGAAGAAAGATATTGTAATACATCAAAAAATACTCCAGGTTAGATACTTTAATAAAAAATATGAAACTAGTAACTTTTGAACAGTATGCTATAAACATGGGTATATAGAATTTTAATGATACCTTGCATTAGTAGGAGTCTGACAATATATGAATATATGTTTCAGATATTTATGAATAAATATGCACTAAGGTTATTATATTATTATATAATGATTATCATTCGTATTTATTGTGTAATATAACAATTGTATTTAACATACCTATTAATATTATATAAAATCTCGAGAATAAAATATGGTAATTAAAAATATAAGCTTATTAAAGTTAAACTGAATATATTTATTGATATTATATAAGTTTTTTTTAGA
Organism: Trichilia minutiflora; assembly: GCA_035590515.1. Taxonomy (NCBI): domain Eukaryota; kingdom Viridiplantae; phylum Streptophyta; class Magnoliopsida; order Sapindales; family Meliaceae; genus Trichilia; species Trichilia minutiflora. The sequence goes on from JAVXUL010147142.1 coordinate 23,287, forward strand.
ATAAATAGTATTTATAAACATATAGACTTGTTGGAGTCAAATATTTTCGTATATCATTATTGAAGAATAAGGATAAGGAGTTATAAAGAGGATCGATAAGATTATGATGTTAATTTATGATCATATCATGACATCATATCTTACTATATTATTAGTTCTAAGATCTATATCAATTTAATTGATAGTATTCGTGATTTTGGATTGATGTATTAATTATTATAGTATAATATTAAAGATTAAATTAGATCGGATTGTTTGAGACGTTCAACTAATGACTATTATTTCAAAACGTGATCACATAAAATATTTTCTTTATTAATTAGTCCGAGAATCATTTTTAAATAAATAAAATTATTTATTTTTTAAGAATCGATTAATATAGCACAAGTGAAAAAATATTAAATTTTTTATGGATTTACATTAATTGTTACTGTGATTTTATTAAAAATAAGTTAATAGCATAGTTATTGAGTGAATAAACCTAATTTTATGATTTAAAATAATTGAATTTAACGTCATTAACAAGTTAATTTGACAGTTAATACCGGTTTGAATTATTTTGAAATATTTAATAAAGGTCTAATAAAAATCAATTAAAGTTAAATTATATCCTTTCTCTATCTCTTTATATAAAAAGAATATAAATGATGATAAAAATTTAAAAAGTTTTTTACTTATATTTTATTAAAAAAATTGTTATATATAAAAAAAATTAATATTTAAAATATTATATCTATAACTTAAATAGATATGTAATTTTTTATGATTTATATTATTATTTTATGATTTATATTTTAATTTTATATTTAGAACCTAATATTTTCAACTGTTCTATTCAGCATCATTACACTTCCCTTCTAATATAAACCAAGAAACATTAATCAACAATATAATCTTAATGTTGAAATATCAAAATACACAAACGAAAACGTTCTACCTTGAGAGAAATTAAACAAAAAAATCCGAAACTTCTTAAATTCAAGAAAATTCCTCCAGGCGTAACAGAAACCATCTTTTCATGCATAATTATTACTGACAAAAAATCACGTCATTTAATAGTATCAAACAGCAAGAAACGGTCACTTCATCTATTATTGTTTAATGTTGCATATACACTAGAAAGCAAGGCCGACAAACAAGAAGCAAGAAGATTATGAAGGATTTCTGAATGCAACATCAACTGCTTTCCGATTGGTTCAGCTGAATTAATTTGAATTTAACTAATTAAATTATACTAATTACATTTCATAAAGTAAATAACAACGAACTACCCACCATTATCTGAAATAATTCTCTTAAAAAAATATACGCCTAATTAGTCAACATGAACCATAAATCAAATAGCAAAATTATTTGACTACTAACAGGATTGCAGGGTCACTTGCAAGGTAAAGTGATGTAAGAATTTTAAAAAATATATATTAAAAAATAGTTACCAAATCGAAGATTTCGCGTATGAAGAAGGAATCGCTTAACGGAAGTAAGTCGCTTTCCCCTTGGCACGTGACCACTGAACACAGGCTTGATGAGGTTCATATTATTAAGTTTGAATGGTCGCTGGGCCTATATTTCTGTTCCATTCCAACGATTTTGGTCCCATTTTGCTAGCTATTTAGAGGTCCAACTGAACGCCGGCAACCCTAAGTTGATTATGAGCAATGTTTCATGGACAAGAATTTAGACTAGAGATGACAATTTCCAGGCTTGGATCTGGAAGCCCACCATCAAATTTCAAACTCATGCCCAAACACTATTTATGGGAATGAAACTTCTTAAATTCGTGGATGTTCATCGATTTGAAATGTTCATCAAATAGTATTTACTATCTATCAAACAATAATTTTATTCACATTAAAAATAATCAATGATAAAGGAAAGAAATATAACTTATTAATCTCAAATCACAATAGAAGTATCAAAATATCAATAACAGTATTAATAATCTTTTAAATATTTATATACCGGGAGCTTAATCGATTGATTTATAATAATATAAGTAAGTTTTTTTTTTATTTGTTCAACTATATTCAATCTTCAAAGTATATATAAGATGGAACAGATCTTAAGTATGTTAAATATTAAAATAAAAATTTTAAATACCTATTAATATTGTTTTTATTAATGTGTTTTACAACATCTCACTTATATTATAGTTATTTTAAAATAATTTTTTTTGTATATATAAGAAACCTTAATCTATTTAATCGAAAATAAATGTTTAGGAGTTATCACATTCAAATCGACAGTTTAAATAAAATATATAATTTAATTTTTTTAGATGTTTTAATAATAAAAATTATGATAACTTGATGTTAAGATAAATATTAAACAATCGTCATATTAAATATTTATTATTATATTATTCTTAAAAAATTATTTTAAAATAATTAAAACAATTTACAGTACCTTATTTGAATAAAATTCACTACGGAACATTTAAATAATTAGAATTCTTTCACACCCGAATGAAAAGGGGTATGAGAACCACCCTACTAATGGGGTGAATATCAACTATATAATCTAAATAAGTACACAGGTTTCAAAATTTATATAAGTATTTTTAAATTTCTCAATACATCAAGTCCCAACGACCTAAACTAAAATTTGTATAACCTTTGACAGAGGGGTGATATCCCCCATTATTCAGATATTTTATCAGACCGTCATTTCTTAGTCAATTTAATTTAATGTATAAAATGGTTGTTAAAAGTATTGAAAAGTATCATCGTGTTTACAATATTCTGCGTGGCAATTCCACGGAGGCAGAGTCTTAACTCAATAAATATCCAGACACGAATTGGTGTACTTGCTGACAAAACGAAGTTGGCTAGGCTTCTCGTTTCAAATCTAAGGGCTCGTCGAAGGCCTTCGGGTTAGTTGATTTGACTTGTGAGCGTGGCAGGATTACTATCTACATTTAGTGTGGGCCCATTTAAAGTCCAACTACGGGGTCAACCAGTAAGATGAAAATTTTCATTGATTTCCCTTAGTTTTGGTTTAATTATAGGTGAACCCTCAAGTTTAGACAAATAGATTAAAAAATCTCCTAAAATTCATAAAATTGTCATTATACATTTGTAAAGTTGGTCAAAATCTTTATTAGATTTATCAGTTTGTACTCCTATTTTAATTTATTTAAATTAGAGCATGTTTGGTAGAATGCTAAGTATTCTTTTATAAATTAATTTGTGTTCCATATACACAAATTACTTGTATTTAAAAAAGAGAGATAGAGGTTTTTTAAAAAAACATTAAGGCAGTGTTTTATTTTGGTATAATTTTTTTTTTGATAACTTTGCATATTTAGATCTCATTTTAATTGTCAGATTTTTTTCAATTAATCTCCAGAGAGATATTAATTAAATATACTATCATTTATTCGTATATCTTACTTAAATTACGAATAATTAATTAGAATCAAATTTAAAATATATATCTAAATTATACATCCTAAATTTAATCTATTCCTACTAAATTATACTTGTGAATAGTTTGGCATAATTTTTTATACCTTAACCTGAACTATTAAAGACTTAGACTATTATAGACAACTGAAGAAGAAGGCATTCTCAACTTTCTAGCACGTGGAGACTGGAGGATATGGAATATTGCCCACATCGCCCATGGAGCTACAAGAGCATTTGGACTACTAAGCAGCCAGATTTAGGTTTCACTTACTCGAAATTTTTGTTATTCACATTTGTCACATGCTAGTGAAAGCTAATAATTGTTGGTTCTAGTGTTTTATGTATTATTCTTCTTTTGATAGGTGTTCATTGTGCATCTCAAAGAATAATTCATAATTCTTTGCCTTTACAATAGAATGTTCTTGCACGTTAATAATTGTCTCTTATCAAAAGAATTGGCAATCATTTGTGAACATTCTAATAGTTCATTTTGTCATCATATTTGTCATTTGTCCTGAGTAACCCTTCTCACGCATTCCTCATGGCGATAATGTCCCGCTCTAATTGTCTCTCTTGAGCTCACAATCCGCCATGTTATCCTTATGCTACTGGGCTCTTAATTACCTTGGGCAAATAAGGTGTAGGCATAACAACCGTCCCCTGGTTTATGGAGTTTGCTTTATCATATAACTCCATCGACCTCCCCTTGTTCTCGCCATAAGTCATGTCGGCAATTTAACTTATGGCGTTTACTTATTGAGCTTTTCAATTTCTTGAAACAGGCGTGAACCAATGAAGGCTTTGTGAGCACGTTTTGTAACATTTGACTGTCAATAAGCCACGTGGTGTTATTCTAACCCTTGATAAGATTCAACAGTTTTATTCCCCTTTTTACCACCTTTTGTTCTAACGGAGAATGACAAATGATATTTATTTACTATTAAAAAAAATTGTAACAAAATTTTTTTATTATTTTTAAAATGTCTATTATCGAAATATTTATAATAAATATTATTATAATTTAAAAAATAACATAAAATTTTCATTAAAAATAAAAATACATAAATTATTTATTTTTATCATTTAAATTCTTAACTTTTATTATATAAATCAAAATACTTGAATTTTTTTAAAAAATATATTTTAAATTTAATTTATAATTTTAATACATTATTTTATAATACTTTATATTAAAATTTTATAAATTAATTTTTATAAATTGAATTCAAATATTGTTATTATATAATCATAAAAATTTATAAATTTATTTTAATTTTAAAATTCAACTTCATAAATTGTTACTTTATTTTAATTTCAAAAAATTAAATAAAAATAGTTTAAATATTTTATTTAAATTATGAAACGATTGTAATATTTTATATTATCAAAATTTTAATTTATAATTTTATATTTATAAATATTTTTTTAAAAATATGTAATATCCAGGGGAGGGGCGTTAGGACAAAGGTCTGAATAAGAAGCGACTCCTGATAAGTTTCAGGATGGCTGTGAGGGTAAGAGGAGTCTCACATCAGAATAGAAGAGAAAATTACTGGGTTATATATATGGAGTTAGAACCAAGTTGTCAATAAGGTATTTGGGGATGGGTGGTGTCTTATTTTCAAGAACCAAGCAGTTAAATGTGCTTGAACGATAGCAGTATCAAGATGGGTGACCTCTTGAGAAGTCCTCGAAATAATCCATTATCAAGAATAAAACCGTGAGGCCTCAAGGGTTGGTCCAAAATGGGTAATATTATTGATAAACTTAGACTAGGTATTCCAATATTATATCAGAGCCAACTCTCCTCTAGTATGATTGTGGGCTCGAGAATGAGCCGATGGAAACTGGTGGGCCTGTAACATTCAGGTCTTTGAGAACGAAGAGTGACGCCAAGATAAAGGCTTGAGTAAGGAGAGACTCCTGACATGCTTCAGGATGGCTGTGAGACAGTAGAAGTCCCACATCAGAATGGGAGAAGAAGTTATTAGACTATGTATATAGAGTTGGAACCAAGTTGTTAACAAGATCTTTGGGGATGGGTGGTGGTTTATTTTCAAAAACTAAGCAGTTAAGCATACTTGGATGAAAGCAGTACCAAGATGAGTGACCTCTTGAGAAGTACCCGGGATAACCTATTATCAAGAATAAAATCGTTAGACCCTAAGGATTGGTCTAAAGCGAATAATATTATTAATAAAGTTGGACCAAGTATTACAAAATATCAAATATAAATATAAAATTATAAATTAAAATTTTGTATTTAATAATAATTTTGTAACATCCTGATCCGATGAGGGTGGGAAGTAACGTCGGGGCCGAGGAGACCTGAGTAAGGAGCGGCTTCTGGGAGACTTCTAAGATGGAAGGGGGCATGAATGAACTGAATCCCACATTAGAATGGGAGAGAAAATTACTAGGCTATATATGTGGAGTTGAAACCAAGTTATCAACAAGGTCTTTTGGGGTCGGTGGTGATTTAACTCCAAGAACTACGTAGTTAAGCATACTTAGACGAGAGTAGTACCAAGATGGGTGACCTCTTAGGAAGTTCTCGTGATAACCCATTTCAAGAACAAAATCGTAAAGCCCCAATGATTGGGCCAAAACGGACAATATTGTTGATAAGGTGTTACAATTGGTATCAAAGCCAACTCTCCTTCAGTACGATGGTGGTGGTTCAAGGATGAACCTGGCAAAAGTTGGTGGTCTGTAATATCCCAATCTGATGAGGACGGGAAGTGACGCCGAGGTCAAGGGAGCCTGAGCAAGGAGCAGCTTCTGGCAGACTTCTAGGATGGAAGGGGGTAGGAATGAACTGAATCCCAAATAGGAATGGGAGAGAAAGTAACTGGGTTATATATGTAGAGTTGGAACCAAGTTGTTAATAAGGCCTTTTAGGATGAGTGGTAGTTTTATTAGAGATATGCCCTATAACCAATCGTGTCAGATGGTTCAGGGTTATATTTTCTTGTGTATATATCTTTTGTAATTAATTGTAAACTGTTTACGATTAATTAAATGGC
>JAVXUL010147171.1:0-14396 GCA_035590515.1 Trichilia minutiflora
ATCCAATATTATTATTAATATTCAAATATAATCAATAATTATCTAAATATAAAAATTAAAAAAAAATAATTAAATAAATTAAATAAATCGATTTATGATTTAAATTAAATAAATTGAATCAGATCAATTTATAAATTAAATAAATTAATTTTTTTAATCTGAATCCATCTAAACATATAAATATATGAATGAGATAGATCGACTCGTGGACCGCCAGCTGATTAACAGCTCTGACGGGCAAGTTCACTTATTACTCGTACTTGTATTTATTGATTTTAATCTTTTCCATTAAGCTAATTGTGAGGAAATTAGTCAGTGTTCTAAGTGAAAGCTAGACACAATGGTCAACCCCTGAAAAGGATGGCATTTCATAGGATTTTTTACTGTACATCAAATTTTAATACATCATTACATTGAATAAAACCACCTTCTTTGACGTATTCCCAAAATTTGTAGAAAATAAAACAAGATTTGAGGGCAGATGTGTAAAATGCAAAATAAAAAAAAAATCAATTTTAATAATTACGTGTTTGTGTTTTGCTTTTAAGGTATGAATATTTTAAGTTTTACACAACATATTTTAAAATTCACTACCATAATAATTATTTTAATCTAATAAAAGTTAAAAATTTAGTCAATATAATTGATTCCTAATTTTCATCTTAAATAATATGATATTTATTTATTAAATAATTAAAAAATTTTTAAAATAATTTTAATTTTAAAAATTATAAAATTTAATATATAGTGAATGAATGATGTCTAGGATTGTTGTCTTATTTTACATAGTACAAATACAAGGACAGGTGGCTGAAAATAATGGATTGGGCAGGATTTATAGACTTAGGCCCAATTCTTTTTGATATCCAGATATCTCAAGACACCAGCATTTCCCGCGAATCCCAATCGAACGCAAGCTCAGAGTTGCTGTATAAAACAGTGAAAAAAATTCACCCAAAAACATGGAAGCCAAACGAAAGAGAACGCCACTCTCAGATTGCACCAATACTACAAATTCTACCCTTTCGTCTATTAAGAAACCCTATGCAAAACCGTCTGTCGCTTCTTCTGTCAAGACATTACTGAAAAGCATTGATGGCAAAAACATAATTAACTCCAATTCCGACCCCAGTGAGAATGATTGCGATGTTGCCTCCGGAATCGTTTCTACACCAGCAAAATCTTTGCGGGTTTCGGGTGATTTCTGGTTTCATGACCCTATAAGGATTTGCATATTCTAGGGTTTAGGAATTTGAAATGGGTTGGGATTGGGCTTCTTGTTTTTGTTTAAGTGAAATTGAAATTAATGTCGATATTAAAATTAAATTATGGATTGCTGAGATGGGTTTATTCTATTGTCGTCAGAATTGTCATATCCTTTAGAAATTATGTTTACTATGCTGTGTGGCTATGCTTAGATTATTTGAAGGATCACTATTTTTTTCTGAATAAAATTTGAAGGCGGAGACTTAAATTCAACAATCTATTTATGGTAATGGAGTTAAAAATAATTCTGATATCAAGCATAAACCTGTGACTCCTGTAATGTTTTAATTGTTTGTTCATTGTGGTATCTGATGAATTATGTTTTATGCACTTTTAGGGCAAATATGTAATCATCATATGGCTTGAGTGTAGGTACCAGTGGTAAGTTTGAGCTTGCAGAGCCTTCTTCAGTTTATAGTCGAAGAAAAACTGTCGATAAAGGGAAGAGTAAAGGCACGACCTTAGCTGTACCTTCAACGGACTCCCTCAAAGCTAATATCCCTACTGCTGGGTATGAATTATGTAATATTTTTCTTGTACTTTATGGTCTTGTTGCATATCATATTAGTGAGGGTTTATGTGGATTAACTTTATCTGAGAAGAGATAATATGAGACAATCAATATGATTTTGACACATATGTTGTGACATATAAGCACAGCTAGAGAATGTGGAGAGTATTTGCTGTCCTTATGTTTACTAACGGAGTCTAATGGTAAGCTCATTGTTATAGGGACAGAAACAAGGAAGATGAAGATACTTCTATGTCCAGGTCATGTACAATGCACAAAAGAAAGGTTGGTGTCATCTCTATAGTGTAATGGTATTGTAATCATTATCTTGTTCATTTACATTTGTGAAGACCCTGAAGAGTGAGCGTAATGGCTTGCTTTGCTTCTGTCAGACAGTGACCAATGGCAGCTTATGTTGGGGCTGGTTTTATTTCTTTTTTATTTTTACGTTTGTACATTTTTTTTTTATGTAAATGGGTTACTGCCTGCTTAGTGGGAAGCCCTTCTCTTACTTCTTACTTGATAAAATTAATTGTCTTGGCTCAAAAATTGATGGAATTTTGTTTGTTTTAGGAGGGCAATATATCCTTGATAGAATTATTATTGGTTTGAAATCAATTTTCATTGTATCTTTGATTATATGTTGCTGTTTCATTTTGGATTCTGACATGCAATACTATCATTTTTGTCTGGTGCTACCTGGTTTAATATATGAACCTATCTCATTTTATGATTAGATGCTGCAGCAATGGTCATTCAGCTAATTTTGCAACTATCTATATGTTTTCCAGAGGAAGAAACATTATCCCCAGCGTGCCATGACACAAAACTTCATTGAGAAGCAAAGAGCTTACTTTGCAGAGATTGATGCATTTGAACTGTCAGAAGAAGAGGTTGAGTCAACTGATCAGTTGGAATAGAGACGAAATATAACATAAATGTTGAAGCAATTCACTCTCGCTTGTCAGTATAGCTGTATAATTTGGATAGTTATATATCCTGGTATAATCACCTCCTTAACCGTCACTTGTATCGATGTAAGTGCTTTGTAATCTTTTTGTAAGAGTCTATTCTATAGTTGGTAGTCATAATGCTTGATAGTACTCGAGAATTGAGTTTTTTAGTAGGGAAGAAAGTCATTGTCCATCTGTTGAGACCATACCCTGCCAACTTAACTAACTTGCCTTAATTTAATTTCAAGATGATTTCTTTGCAATTGTAAACCATCTGCCATAGGTTGTGAGATTACACATTGTTTATTATCACTTGGGTACAATACTCCCTGATCACTAGTTGTGAGTTGAGAAGACAGATTATTCATAAATACTCAGCAGGTTAACAATCATGTTGTGTATGTGGTGCCTGAGTTTTTAGTACAGAAGGCTAGAATGCCTCATTATATTCATATTGGTAACATTGTATTACATGATGCCTGAGTTTTTCAATTGACTTTTCTGCAATTGACCCTGATCTCTCGAGCATTTGCTGTGAGAGGATTGATGTTGCCCATCTTGATCATGGCCGCCTTGGCAAAGTCCTTGAAAAACTTAGAGCTGTTAGCGGCATATCTTTTGGCAAGAGAATCTGCAGAATTGCCATTAAAGAGCTCTTGATCTGAATGTAGAAGACCGTTCTTATTTGTCAGTGGCATGAAGCGATGCAAAAACAGTGATTAGTATAAGCAGGAGGAAGTAATTTCTTGGTGTTGCCATATAGAAATCTGTAGTAATATGTTGTATGTAGTCAAAACTATGCATTTATATTTACAAAAAACTTTTGACTTCACCGCTAAGACTAGGCAACACAAAACAACCCCAAAAATTTTGACGGGCAACGTACAATTTGTTTATGGTTATGGTTTTTGTTTGCCCTACATTAATCTTGATTGATACCATTGTCTCTTGGTAAAGTTGTTTTTCCAGCCGTTCCTCTCTTATCCTCAAGTGAAGATGATAAATACTATTGAGGGGAAAATCTATTGTTATGCATGCTGCTTTAATTCTCTTGGCTTAAAATGATGTAATTTTGCATAGGGTCCGTGCAATGCAAGAAGCCAAGAACCGTGGACCCTAGGTTGTTTCTCCTTTGTTACTATATTATATTCATGGTGGTCCAGGCTTCATACTTCATGATGAAAGGTGTTCGGGAGACTTTTGTATTGATCTTACGGTCTCATACTATACTAAAAGACTCCCAAAATCTATATAAAATCCGACCACATGCAATAAACTATGATTTACTTAGAGGTTACCTATTAATTGAGGTCAAAGCGTACGAAAACCTAAGATTTTAAAATCTCGAGATTTTTATATCTTCATTACATTTTTAGAGATCTCAAGACCTTCTATAATTAATCATTTGCTCTGATTATCTGATAGAATTATAGATCTTTAAGAACTTTGAGATCCCAAGATCTCTTATGATCAATCATATTTTCTGAAGATTATCTGTGGGAACCTAAGACCTTTGAAAAACTTAAAGAATCGGAGCTCTGTGTTATTTTACATATTCTCAGAAGATTCTAGCTGGGGTCTATAACTATGATCATAAACGGATCTCCAAGATCGTTTTATAACGATTACTTTAACGTGGGGGAATAGTTAAATACCATCTCTAATACACAGATAAATAAGGATCATTATTATGATAGTTATATCTCATAATTAATATTATTGATCCCTGGATATACAGTGAGGATTAATGAAAGTATGATACATGACGACAGTTACAAGTTTAAACAACAAAAAGTAAGAATTCCAAAAAATAGGTAATAGAAATCTATAGAATCGAATTGTTACAAAAACAAAATTTTATTCTGCTTTTAGTTTCCTTTTTACTTTTTAAGAAAAACTCTAACTTAAGTAATGAAGGGTTTTCGTTGAGACATAGCAGGCAATGATAACTACAACAAGCAAAGCAGAATTCCCAAAAACACAGGATTATAGTTGAATATTGAAACTCCCTCACAAAAATCATACTATAAAAGGGAGGATGAAGAGATCGCTCGTTGGATGGACCGATTGAAGGAAAGTAAAAAACGTCATATAGAGAAAGATCATTAAATCCAAACATTAGTGAAGGAGGTCTCAGAGATGAGAAAGAAGTTACAGTTAAAGTCTTTTGGCCTAAGGATATGTACCATCGAAAGCAGTACCCCAAACATGACACAAATTGAAAGACAGAGAGAAATAGTTCATGAGAATGCACCTAGGAGAAAATATATTACAGTAGAGAAAGGAAAAGTGAAGGTTACAGATTTACCTTCGATCGAAAGGGCAGAAAAGAGGAATAAAAATGCACAATTCAAATTACAGATTTTACAACCTTTCATATACACATTAATCGAAGCCCATGGCAATCCTTGAAAGATTACTATTTGGGATTCTCAAAAGTCAAATTCAGACTAAAAATTTGACCAATTTTCAATAAAGAATCAACGTTTGTTAAAAATTAGGAGGACTTGGTGTTTGGGAGAAAAGCGAGAGCAACTAAATGATAAGAATAGAACCCTAGCCACATGGCTAGGTAACCAGCTAAAGAATTTGACTCTAGGTTAAGACGAGGCTACAAGACTATTCTTAGTCAATGGATAGAAGCGTTTATTCACTCACTATGTTGACCATGTTTGAAGTTAATGATATAGCAACCATCTAAGGTTAGAGCCTTATCAACGCAATTAACCCTAATTCAAAGGTCAGAGATATTGTTCAAAATTCTTTGAAATGGACCCTTTGACTTAGCTCAGGTATGAACACTAGGCAGGGCATCAAGATTAGCCCTATAAAGCTGGAAACCACCACCTTTTAAGTTCATTGTCGATAGTTATAAATAGGTCATGACAAAAATGAGAGTACGATAAAAGAGACCATATATCAAGTATTGCCACTGCATCTCTTTGTTGAGATTTACATGGCACTGTTATGTGTTAAGCAATCTCTTGCCTGTTCATCTTTAAAGTATAGAAAATATAGAGCAATAAATACAAGATAGTTAATTAATCAAAGGTCACACACAAACCTCTTGTAGAAAATACCAGTCAATCCCATTCTCTGAAAGTCCACATGAAGAAGAAAGACATGACAATTATCTCTATAAAAGAAAGTCAAATTCAACAAAAAAAAAAAGTGGTTAGTCATTAATTCAAAATGTTTGATACTATCCACCATCTTTTCAATTTTATCCCCCTGAAAACTCCTAAGTGATAACCCATTAAACAACTCTTTCACTTACTTTTTCTTCTTTTTCTCCTAATTTTATTGTTGTCTTGTCGAACTCTAACTTAGACATTTAGTTTCTTTATTGAGTAGTCAGCATCACTACGAGTTTTTCTTGTATTTGCAGATTTGTAGCGAGTAGTAACTATCAAAACCTTTGTTTATGTGATGCTCAAAACCAGCTCTGCTGTACTCTAAACTGCACAGTATTCATCTAGATTTTCTAAATCAATAAGCATCGTAATGTATGTTAAAGTTGCAGGGAAATGCTCCAACCTTGTATACGATGTGAAAATGACTGAAAAGATCCTTCCAAAGAAGCCAAATATTGATGATGTTGCTAAGATAAACATAGTTTCATGGTATAGCTTTTAAATTCAGAGATTATCTGTAAGTTGTTCAGATACACCATTCCAAGAGTAGCTCCACATATATTCATCAAATAAAACAATAAAAAGTCCACAATCTTCGCTAACTTATAATTTGTTTCTTCTTCCGCTTCCTTGATGATCTCAGCGTCTTCCATCTCATTTCCTTCTTTTTTGATCTTCAGTCGTTATCGTGTCCTTGGCTACAAACCATTTTGGAATCTAGTTCATTGTCAACACTAAAATCTTCAGAAATCATCTGAGATTTCCATACTATTGCTATTGCGAGCTGGCTTGCACCCATCAGAAATGTCACCAGAATTGGCAACATTGCCACCAGGACAAACTCACCACTCTCGATTGTGCTGACGTGTGTTTAAAAGGTTGTGTAGTGTTTTCAGTCGTGACGTATAATCCCGCAGCAATAATAATTACAGACATAAATGGCAACACCTTTGTTTCTTCAGTAGATTCCACCAATTCTAGACAATTTAGCAGGGCCACAAATAACCCAAGTAAAGTCGAGGAAAGACAACTGAAAAGCAAATAGACACTAGAATTATATGGATGTAATTATTATTTTAACAAAAAGGACATTTCCTTTTCCTTTTATATTTTGTGATTGCTTAATTTAACAAACAAAATTTTTTTATAGTGGTACAAAGAATTTTGAGATTGAAATCATTTTTTTTTTGTATCATTTTAATTAGAGGTTTGACCATGACATAATAAAAATTAAAATATCGCAAGTACACGGTTTCAAATTTTATAATATAAAAAAAGTAAGATATTATTCTCACAAAGATTATAAAATACTTAAGAGGTTAATTACATTAATTTAAATGATTCAATTTTATCTAAGCAAATACAAAATGAGCAATCGACAACTAAATAAAACCTAAACAATAAAAGAATTAAACTATATTAATAATTAAACAATAATTAAGAGAAAAACTCTAACAAAATTTATGTTTAATAGATTTAACTACACTAAAATACTCTTTGTTTAACAATCATTCGCTATTAATTCCCTTCAATTTATCTATTAACAAGGATTAATAATTGATTTCATTTCATCTTTCAAATCTCAATAAAATTACGTACATGACCATTGAAGATAATATTTTTATTCAAATGAAATAAATCATGTATTCATTAAGTTTAAACCCTGAAAATCGTTACTTAGTAGATAATCATTTCCTAACAAATTATTATCTAAGTTATGCAACTTTTATCAACTACATGAAACTCACTTTTCTAAGACCAAATTCCATGTATCATTTTCAATTAGTTTAATGATCATATAAAATAAACATTAAGCATAAAGAGCACAAATAGATAAACAAATTTCATTAATAACAAACTAGCATTAAACAAAGTTCACAAAAGTTTCATTAATCCTTTAAGCAGATGAGTTTAGCCAACCATAGAAATAGGTATAACAATAATATATATCTAATAAATAATCATTGTTCAACAAAATAAAATCAAAAACTAAGAGAAAATGAAGAGAAAACTCTAAGATTTGAAAGAGCAGATTATAGTCTTAAAGTCCCTTCTTCTTAGTTTTCAAAAGTTTAGACTTCAAATTTCTGAAAAATGATTGCTGTTGGGTCTCTCTGATCTCTTCTTCTTTTTCTCAAAAGAATGTTCTATTTATAGTATCCCTTGTCTAGGGTTTTGAGCCAAGAAAAAGGGACTTTTTTTCGTTTTTTGGGGCTGCAGACCAGAATTTCCAGCTGCAGCCCAGAACTGGACAAATTTACTCTTAAAAGTCAAGGAGTCGGGGTTACAACTTGGGATTCTGGGTTGCAACCTGGATGTTCTGGAAAATTTTGCACACAATCCTGTTTTGGCACTGCAACCTGAATTTTTTGGACTGCAGCCCCTACACTCTGAAAAATAAACTACAATTTTCTCCTTTCTTCAATTTGAAGCACTTTAATAAGCCTTCCATCTCCATTACTTCAAAACCTACAAAAAGAAACATAAAAACATAATTAAACAAAAAGAATAACACCAAATGACTAACAAAAACCAATAAATATAAAATGATAAAATCACTTTATCAAACTCCCTCAAACTTGGACTTTTGCTAGTCTTCGAGCAAAAATGAACAAAAACCTAGCTCACTTTTGTAGGCATTACGATTACATTTGTAGGCATTACGATTACATTTAGCATAGCATATGTAACAAGCCTTTAAATCTCCAGGATGCCCCTAATGGACGAGTTTTGTCTCATGAGGGTTTCTAAAGGATATACCCACAAAATCCTTAAGCTACTAAACATACAAAAACACTCTGAAAAAAATTATGCAATAAAATAATCATTATTAATCAAATCCATAAAACTCCATAATATCCAAAACATTGATATCAAACTCAAGAGTCAAAAGAATTTTAATGTGCAGTTAATTATGCATTAAGATTTAAATTGATTATCAAAAATTGCACCAGAACAAATTACATAAATTTATAGCTAAAGGCCGTTATACTATTTCAAACCAACCCGCAAAAAACTCTTTTATCAAACTAGTGAGATATTTAGTGAGGTTATTGATCAGACAAAACCTTTATTAACTCGTATTAGGCTCTAATTAGGCCTTTTTATGCAAAAACATCCATCTCCGAAATGCATGCCCTTGGTTACTCAGCTTATTGGATTGCCTAGATTGTTTCTCATACTCATATTTTGTTTTGCCTTTTCATGTGGTGGTTGACACTTTTGATGCAGTAATCCTCAGTTACTAAGCTTCATAAAACAGCGGAGTAGAAAACTTGTTGATATAATTTTTTTTTTCATTTTTTCCCTCTCTTTTTTTTTATAAACAATCTCATAATTATTCACTCCTAGAGCTCAATTCGAGTTCAAAATGTTACATCGACCAACTTCAAATATAAATGTGCATAATTTTTTTCTAAAGCAAATACTTATTATCAAGTTGATTAATGCACTTTTAACTACATTAAAACCTAACCAATTCACAAGTTACTAATTTAAAAGAGAAGGATAGAACAAAGTTTTAAAAACTGATTAATAGCATAACACACACATAAAAAAAACATAAGTAAATTCAAGAACTCTAACTACATAACCCTAAAGTAATAATAAAACTAAGCCTAATCATCTACAAATAGACAATGAATCCAAGTTTAGCAAACCAAAACATATGATGATGATATAATAAAACATAGGTACAAGACTTAAGTCTCCCAAACTTAGATGAAGCATTGTCCCTAATGCTCAAAATGAAAAACAAAGAAGAATAAGAATCATACCTGGGAGGTGAGATCTAAAGGTTCACCTCCTATTCACTGGCATTATCTTGGTCATCATCATTTTGACCTTGCAATTGCTGCTGGTATTGTTGAGCAAGATTGAAATGATGAAAAGATGGTGTGGATTCGGAGGCATATGAGGGAAAGAAGTAGTACTCTAGGCATATGGGAACCTGAGTTGACGAAGCATATCGCCTAAAATATTGAAACAGTTCGCAATGTACTCAGTCTGATCCAAATACCACTGATGCTAAAAATTCAATTAATCTTGGATAGTTCAAAGTTCTTCATCATGTTACTAAATGCGATGCTCCAGATTCGCTATTGATGATGTACTCGAAGGCTTTAATTGTTGTCTCGATAAGCTAGCCTCTACTTGATGATTTCTTTTGCTTTTAAAGATTTATTCTATGGCTGCTAGATTGAGTGGCTTTTTCAGGTGTAAAATTTCATCTCCCTCTGTGTTAAACCCTACAGTGACAATGAGTTCTGTAATCAATGAAGGAACCGGTAACCCCACGATTAAAAATTTTATAACATGATCAATTGCCAATGCAATGTAGTTTCCTGCATTGAAACTCAGTCCTCTTTGAATGGCATAAAGCATTCAAGCCCTCTCCTTTATTACCTCCATCAAGTGAGAAGAAGGGCTAAGTCGGGCATAAATAAAGTGGTGCCAAACCTGTATTATTTTGTCTAATTCAAAGGTTCAGAATGTTGTTAGCTTGCCTTTAATGATAGTCTAAGGGATTACCTTACCACAGATAGTTTTTGGTACTTCGTCCAAATCCCCATTATCAAATAACTGAGCCAAGTCATCAACTTTAGGTATTGGAATGTTAAGGTGCTTGTTAATAGAGGTACCATCGTTTTAATTTTCTTCCCTTTAACCCTCGATTCAAATCCTTCTACTTCTTTTACATTGGCAAAGAATTCACGCACTACTGTCATTGTTGCTAAACCATGTTGAGAACATAACTTTTTCCATCCTCTATTGTTAATCTCTCCTACAAAAGATATGAAATATCTATTAAGTGAATCAAACCCCCTTTCTCTAAGACCTACCCTCTTTACTAATGAGTCTTAAAATCGTTCAGCAGCTGTAGCTGAAACAAATCTAGTGGTATCATAAGAGGCTAAGGACGATGTGGAGGATTGCTTTCTTTTATTTGTAAGATGTTTCATTAGCATTATGGAGACGTTAGCATGAACCCTCTTTTCTAAACCGCTTTTTAATTTTAGGTTCAAACCTAACCCCTTTCAAGAAAACCTTTCAAGAAAATTAAGTGAGCACTAAAAATTTAACTTCAAAATAATCTCCAAAACCTCCCCTTTACTTACACACTCATTCTACTTTTCAATGATAATGAAAATTTTCCCTTGGACAAAACCCCCAACTTCACCAACACTATAATGTTGAATAACAGTAATAGCTACCCAAATCTTCAAAAAAATATTTTTTTTAGTAACACCCATCATTTATCGTTTCACCAAATTCAATGCAACAAAAAAAATCTTTTCCATGAGAGTACAAGAAAGCAACTAAAACCCATAATAACTCAAATATCCACCTTCTAGGAACTGCAAAATTTTACCAACGATTATTCTAAAAATATAAATAAGCTCAATGTTGCATAAAAGTTAAAAAACTTACATTCCAGACGAATATTATGTTTTGGCGAAGTGTGCTTCAGAGGATTGTGAAGCTTTGCTAAGGATGAAGTTTGGTGTGTATGGGTTTAATGAGAGAAAAGCTTATGATGAAAATGAAAATTTTGAGTAAAAAGGGTGAGAAATGAAGAAAATGGAGTGAAAATTTAAAGTTTAGAAGTGATTTTAGGTAAGAATCATGCGGTATTTGGGTCGGATTTTGTTGAATTTATAGAGACAGAAGGGGAGAATTTGATAAATGTGTTTAAGAGAGAGAAGAAGATTGTTAGGGTTTGTATGGGAGAAATGGGGAAAACACATGTTTAAATTGTGACCTGTGCGCTGCAGCTTAGATTTTTGCGTCGTAGCCGCAATTCCTGCCCAATTTGACATTTCATGTGCTGCAACTCAAAATAATTGAGTTACAACGTATGGCCCTTGGAAAACAATTATAATCATCATTCATTCGTTCATTTCCTTTTTTTTTTTTTTTTTAGATAAACATCGGCATACACCTAGAGTTTATCATCAAACACCTACAACAAAAATAAAATAACGTAAGTAAAATAAAATCAACTCAATATAAATTTAAGATTAATCAAATAATTCACAAAAATTAAAAAAAATAAATTCTTAGAAACTTGGGTTGTCTTCCAATTAGTGCTTGATTTAATGTCTTTAGTTAGACGTTACTGTGATTCTTTATTTTGACTCTGCAAGCTTAAGGTTCTCCTTGTTGTTTAAGACATTGGCTATTAACCTGGAATAATAGTCCATTTTCACCTTCAAGTTTTGCAGCCCCAAATGGCCAAAACATTCTTGATAATGAAAGGTCCACGTCATCTAAACTTGAGTTTTTCTGCAAATAATTTAAATCTTAAGTTAAAAAGAAGAACTTGTTGACCCGGACTAAAAGTTCTTCGTAAAATCTGCTTGTCATGCCAACATTTAGTTCTTTCTTTATAAATTCTTGAATTCTCATAGGTTTTATTCCTTATCTCTTTTAACTCATCAAGTTAGAGAAGTTTTCCAATCAAAGTTTATCTTCTTAATTGCCCAATAAGCTCGATGTTCCAACTCTATTAATAGATAACAAGCTTTTTCAAACACTAATCGGTATGGTGATATTTTGCTTGGTATTTTAAAAGCTATACGGTATGCCCACAAGGCATCATCAAACTCGAGAGACCAATCCTTTCAATTTATATTCAATCTTTTTGTTGCGTATTTATATGAAACACGTTTAAGAACCGCAAGCGCACGGTGTCTAAATTATAATTTAGAACAATTTAATGTTAAGTGTCGAACCCACGAGGAATGTAAATATCCTAAGTAAATACTATACTACCAGTGACGTAAATATATTAAGGCAACTAAATTGAACTCTATTCGAAATTTAAGAGAAGAAAACTAATGACTAAAATTCCTAAATTTAACTTGATGACAAATTTGAGGAAAACATGCTTAAGGTATGTAACTACACCTGAGTAATTATGTTCATACTTGATTATTATCACTGATACGAATTATCTATTAACTAGGGTCTACGTTGATTTTATTTCATCTTCCAAATCTCAATAAAACCCTATATTTCCCCATTCAAGTTAATATGTCTATTGAACTTAAATATGAGAAATATGTATTAAGATCAACCTATTAATGTTACCCAATTCTCAATGATTTTTCAATCAATTGATAATTAAGCATTGCATCTTTATTCTAATGCAGTAAACTTACTTCGTCAATTTTCATTCATGCATTTAACAGATAAGTTTAATAAATCATTAAACCGACACTCAGACTAGGAGCACAAATAGATAATTCAATTACTTTAATAAAATCAAGTGCGAATCATAAATTACTGCAGGTTCGTTACATCCTTAAGCATTTAAGAAATTAGCCAAACATATCAATTAATTCAGTACAATTTGGATTCCCAAACATATCTGAGAATTCAACAATTAAAAATAAAGACAGAAAGGAAGAACTCAGAATGATGACACTTGAAATCTTGAATCCTCTCCCTTGATCTTCAATCTTGTTAATCTTTGGATTTAGGTGTTCTGAATCATCTCCAAGTCTTGTTTGGTTATTCTCTCCTTTTCTCCCAGAAGCCTCCTCTCTCTAATTCTCAAAACAGCCGTTTTATAGTTGAGTCGTAGGGCAAAGTCAAAATCTGCGACTTTTCGCTGCAGCGAAAAATTAATTCTCGCTGCATCAAGACTTTCTGGAGTTTTCGCTGCAGTGAGAAGTAATTACTCGTTGCAGCGAAGCTTGCCCTCACTCGCTGCAGTGAAGGGTTCAAATTCTCGCTGCAGTGAGGATAATTGCCTTACTGTTTGCTTTCAAAATCTTCTGTCTTTGATTTCTTTTCTTCAGGCTGTCTAAAGTCTTCTAATTTTTGCTTATTTCTTGACATTAAGCATCACGAGGACTCTGCACAAAATATAATGACAAACATCAAATTGTTACTTAAAAATTACTCAATTAAACACAAAAATTATGAGAAAAGATGAGTGACAAATCGCTCATCACTTTTCAAGTATTTGCTTGATTTCTCGATATGAAATGTCTGCTTGCCTATTCTTTTGAGAATGGTAAGTAAGGGCAATCTTGTGCTTAACTCTATATCAACTTAGCAAAGTATTGAATAACTTATTACAGAAGTGAAAGCCCTCATCACTGATTATTTATTGCTCTTGGAGTTCTAAACCTACTGAAAATATTCTTCTGTAAAAATTTCAAGACTACCTTGACATCATTAGTTGAAGTGGCTATGGCTTTAACCTATTTAGATATATAATCTACAACTAAAAGGATGTATTATTGACCAAAAGAAGAAGGAAATGGACCCCTAAAGTCAATACCCCATACATCAAATAGCTTCACTTCTAACACATAGTTCAATGGCACCTCAATCCTCTTTGAAATATTTTTCATTCTTTGGCATCTATTGTCACGACCCGACTCTAGTCGGTCACGTGGCAATCGCCGCGAATCCCAAAAATATATCATATTATTTAGAATGTACCTCTAGAACCCGCAAGGCATTAGTACCTGTTTTCAAACTCATTAACCAACAATAAAATAAAATAAAGGAAAATGG
>JAVXUL010147182.1:0-14395 GCA_035590515.1 Trichilia minutiflora
CTCCTTCCGAGGACTACAACTTTAATTGGCCATAACTTTTAGCTCAGATATCCGCTCGGAACCCATAATATATCAATACGAATCTCTCTCTGAGATCTACAAAAATAACTCTCAATTAGAGATGATTTTAAGGTCAAAAATCTAGATCTTTCCTATAAGCTCAAATCCAATACCATAATCTTATTCAAGATATATTCATCATGTTCTATACCCTATCGTGTACAATTTAACCACGAAGACATACACGAACACTCTTGAGGGATTTACTAATATGCTTATAATGCTAAGAGACGGGTTTCACAAAGCTAGAGTTGTAATTTTAAAAATTTGGTGAGCATGAACAATAACTCCGGTTACTGTTTCAGTTAGGGCATGGGATCCACTAGTTAGAATTTCGTATATTAGATCGAAATAGTTGGTTTAGTTATAATGTGGGTCCATGTCGATGCGAATTGGTTAAATAAACATCTAATGAGGATTTTTGATAATGTCGCATAGTGGTTCGACTTTAGAAACCCGGGGTTAGCGTGCATTTCATGCATAACTTATGCATACATATTGGAACGTATATTGATATTAATGTTATGTGTGTGGTTAGGCGATGGTTCGAGATCGAGGTACTCGTGTGAGTTACCAAGAAACGAGAGAAACTAGGGAGTGTGTACCCTCCCTATACAGTGAGTGGACTCTTTTTGGTTTTACTAATTCATTTGAATCTTGTTTTATAGATACATGATAAAATGTGAAAATAATATATATGGTTTTATTTAATAAACATTGTTATGTGGTTTTATATTGATTCCAAAATGATTTGATATATATATATATATATATATGTTTTTATATGATGATATGGCCAGCGGGCCAGAATTTTATTGATTTAATTATATTGATGCGGCCTATGGGCCATGTTTTAAATTACGTATATTTTATGTTTTGATTTATGGCCATCGAGCCAATTTTATTTGATGTGTTGATGATATGGCCTTTGGGCCGAATTATGATATTTATTGTGATTGACGGCCATGTTGGCTTGTTTGTATTTTATTATGATTGATGGCCATGAGAGACCTGTATTATGTGTATTGGTGATAACGACCTTGTGAGCCGATTATTTACTGTAGCTACAGGGTGGTAGCCTGGGGGAGAGTTCACTGAGATGTGATCCTCAGGTAAGTGTGATATGTGGTAGCCTAGGGACGGCCTGGGATAGAGGTCGCCTAGGTGAGTGAAGACTTCACAGGTAGGGATACTATTGATGATGTATGGTGTATATTGATATCATGAGTGGTCATTTGACTACCTATGAGTCTCGTCGAGAACAGTCACGGATGTCGCCACGTGACTACTCGAGGCGAACGTCAGTGGTGGGCATGTTTTCTAAAAAACCCAACACATTCTATTTTCTGGATTTAAATACATTCTTATAAATAGCATGTTTTTCTGCATACAAAACTCACTGATGGTCTCGGGACACCCACGGCCAGGGTAGTTATCGGGAATGGGAGCCAGCCCAATGACTTTCATAGCGTGATTTGAGGTATTTAAAGTAAACAAAGTTTTCTTCTGATTTATTTGTTTTCAAAGCGTACTTTTACTTATTGATTTTTCAGTGTATGAATATGTATATATATACTGTTATAATTATGCTTTTATCTTGTTCACTCACGGAGTATACTTTTGTATACTCACCCCCCTTACCTTCCAGTTTCAGGGCTAGCGTTAGGTCAAGCTTGGTGGTGGTGATTGCTCCATGAATTGAAGGCTCAGGTATAGTCACGTCGACTCACATCGGTAGTCCTTAGTCCACTGGTAGTTATTTTTGTTTTTCTTTTTCTTCTGAGTATGTTATGAACGAAAAACAGATTTGTAATAATTATTAGAAATTCATTTTGGGATATATTGATCCCTGTGGACTTATTTAATTAAATGTTTTTATTGATCTATGTGTACTCCCAAATATTCGAAGTGCTTGTGGCTTTATTCTATTCTTTGGAGTTTGGGTGTCAGGCGGGATTGATTTGGAAGTGTTTATAAAAGGTTTGCGAAAATAGGTTTTTGTGAATGCTTTACAGGCCTACAGGCTGTATTTTGACTGATTAAGTACACCCTAGAGGTCTGTGACGGTTGTCACGTGTGGGACCCCTGGGTCGGGGTGTGATAGAAAATCTTACCCACCATTGACGTTGACCTTGAATAATCATATGGTGATATTTGTGACTGTCTTCGATATAGCATAAACATGGCTCTCTTAATGGACAATTACTTGCCTCACTTAAAATTGATCCTTGAGGTTTAACCCCTAGGATATTTTATAAACTACTAAACTAGATGGCTTTTACTTAAGTCCGCTCTAGGCTATCTGTGTAAACACCGTTTTGCAATTTAAAGGTATTTTGATCATTTTGTCTTTCAGAAACATTTTTGTTATTTTATAAAATATGTGTTCAGATACTAATATTGTGTAGTTGACACTGTATCGATGTTTAATAAGTGATTTGAGATTATTTAGTTGAAAACGGATGAGTTTGAAAAGAGTTCCATTGAGATATCAACTAAATACTCGACATTCGAAACTAAATTCTTGTTAATCAAGAAAGACAATTGGTTAATAGCTTTTTGATTGTCATATCCCGATCCTAAGAATGGGCCATGTGATAATTATCGTAAATCTAAAAAATGTATTATATTAATTAGAATACATCTTTAGGACACGTAAGGCTTAAAATCTATTTTCTGATCCAATTCAACATAACAAAATTCTAACAATTTAGAATAAACTTCAAATCCATCGATCTCAAATCAAATACTAAACTAATAAAATCAATCAGTCTCTGTTCATTAAACCATAATATCTCTGATTATCAAACCGAAATATAAATCAAACATAATTATCTCAATATACACTCAGTTGAGTAAATCAACATACATAAAATCATTCAATAAATTTTCAAATTATTCATTTGCAAGTTTTTTTAGTGGACCAAATGTACATATCTATGAATCAATTATTTAAAATTAGTAATGAAAAGTCTGGTTTGCTCAATTATTTTTGTCGTATGACCATCATATCCTAAAATATAGGAAAAAAGGGTGAATATTAGGAAATACTCAGTGAGTAGATAAATAGTTTATCAACAAATATTAATTACATAAATAGGTTACTAAAGAGTTTTTTATAACTCAAATCGTCAATATAAAAATCATTTTTAACCATAAGTACAAATGTGGCATAAAAACATAGTTTAATAAATACTATAGCATTAATTATAATATCATATCCTCTCGATCTATAGGATTTCATCTACAATCAGTAGAGGTAAAACACAATAGTATTATATGCTTTAAAGGATTATTGGATCTTATAAGTTGCCCATCCTATTTCACATTGCATAACCGATCGTCACCCTTAAACTATTGGATTTTATCTACCCTATTTCATACTGCATGAAAATCTTTACCCACAAAATATCACAATAACAAATATGACCCACATGACCCAAATCCATAATAAGAGCTCACACAACTCAAAATCAATAATGATGGCATATAAGGCCAAAATCATCAAAACTTATGTAAAACTTGGCTTTTCGATCATATTAACACAAAATAAATTTCATTATCTTCATACCACAATAATATAAAATAATATTAATATTACAAAATTTAGAGTCGGTCTTCGATCTTAATCATGTGTATGTGTGTGTATATATATACATATATAAAGCATGCCATAAACCATTATCAATCATCATATACATATTCATAACAAAATCATGTTAGGCCTTCTCTTGACCTTAATCTTATACAACTCATCATCACTTTCCAACACAATTCATAATTCAAATCATACAAAAAATCTCTACTGTCCTAAAGCATTTAAAAATATGCAAGTTCTTATAATTGGTTTTAAAAAAGCAAAAGAAATAATTAAAAGCCCAATCACAAGATTGAGACAGGGAATCACTCTCTTGATGGTCTCTTCGTGATGAAAATCCTCTCTCTAAATCTCCCGTGCCAAAGGGTTGATATTAACTTTAGGAAGCTCTAATTGTCAAAATTTGATTAAATCCCCAAATTGATGAACAATAATCGTCACTCTTTCTAATGCTCTTTAGGTCAATTCTTTATCAAATCAATAAAACAAAGTTTATATAATGTAGAAGATGATGAGTATTAGAGATTTGTTTAAAAAATAGTAATTTAAATAGTGAAAAAATAAAGAAATCGAAAGAAAATAGAGAGAAAGCAAAAATGGCAACAGAAAGGGAAAACCATTGGGGAGGAAGAGGGAAGGGAGGAGAAAATGAGAAATATAGTCTCTGTTGTCATATATATATATATATATATATATATATATATATATATATATTAGGAAAATGATATAATTGTCCTTGAAATAAATTGCTCAAAATGATCATTTTTGGGGTTAAATATTTGTTTCTTATGTGCAAAAACATGTTAGTGTATGTTTTTCTATAGGAAGTATTGATATTTTCATCAAAATATTGATATTTTTACCAAGTATTAATTCTTGTATACAAATGTTGATACTTACATAGATATTTCTGTCAAGTATCGATACTTATGTTTCTAGTAAAAAATACCATTTAAGCCTTTCAATTTTTGATACTATTTTCTCCTTTATCCAAAGTCTGATTTTACTTTCATTTCTTTTTATACGATCGTCACCGAGTCCTCTTTATATATCAAAAAACCATTCATCAATTGAACTGTTTAATTAATAGAAATTTAATTTTAAAGCTTAGGTGTTCAATTGAAATCTTAAGAAAAAATTTTCCAGCCTATTTTCATCCATTTTCATCTAAGACTTCTCAAAACACTAAATTAAAGGATTCTATGGCCTAAACATGTAATAAATTTAAAATTTCCTTAAGCATCTCGTGCTTGATTCCATGCATATCAATAAATATACAAAAAAAAGTTAGAACTTTGATAAATTACCTCTCTAGGTTATTAATTTGATGAATTAGAAGCTCAAAAGTATGAGCTCTTTTCAATTAACATCACTCTTGCCCTTTGGAAGCCTTGGTTAAACATGAAGAGAGATGCCTTTATTTTTCATTCATTATCCTCATTTAAAAATAATAAATGACATAAACATATATTTTTCATTAATTGCCAATTAAAATAAATTGATATTTATTTAATAGTTATCATTAATTTAATTAGCATTTATGTGATACAAATTTATATACAAATAGTCCAATAAGCTTATGCCAAATTCAACCAAATTTAGACCAATAAGCTTGTACCATGTTTAGCCATATTTGGACCAATCAAAATTTACCAATATAAATTATCACGCCCCGACCCTAGTCGGTCACGTGACAATCGTTGCGAATCCCAGAAATACATCCTATCACCTAGAATGCACTCCTAGGACCCGCAAGGTATTAACACCTGTTTTCAAACTCATTTTCAAATAAAATAATACAAAATAGAAGATTTTCAAATAAACATATATTACATCTGTATTTTTTTAAAATACTTTATAAAATATTCTTGGCCAAGCCAAATACATCAAAACACTTTATTACAAATATTTTTACACACAGTAGACCATAATATAAAAACCTGAGTCGAGTACATGAAAAATTTTGTTGAATCGCACTTCAGCTATGCTATGCCGCGTTCGACTATACTAACCTAAAATAGGAAGTGAGGAGTGAGTATTTGGAAAAATACTCAGTGAGTAGACAAGAAAATAACACAGCAATTGAATATATATACACTGATTTTGAAAATTCCTCGAAATCCTCAAATCCAAAATAAATGTGATGTGCTATAATTTATATAATTGTGAAAGTCAATACAGTTCAAATACGCATATAACCCCTAGGTCTATAGGATCCCATCCACTTCCTCTGAGTTATATGACTGATCTGTAACCCTGGTTGGAGATGTATGCTCATGAATATAATTATATATAAATGGCTAGCATGCTATAGCCTGGACATGTTAGATCCATCCATCCATCTTAGATTGTATGGACAATCTACATTCTTGGCTCTATTGAATTTCACTCACTCTTTATGAGCTATATGGTTAATCCTCACCCATATGTAAATCATTAACATGGCACATATATGGTAAATAAACATCAATGGCTCACCAGGCCAAAACCAATGAAATAAACATAGTGGCACACAAGGCCAAATAACAACCATGGTACCCCGAACCTTATACATACACAATTATGCCACATCCACAGTATATCATATAAAAATATCATTTGCTCTTGGCCTCCGACCTCAGTCTCCTAACCTTACGTTATCAACAAACATAAGCATAATAGACCTCTAGCCTTACATTCATGGCAATCCAGGTTTCATCACAAACCTATTCTATCACAAACAAGGGGCCCTCCCGACCACCGCACAACATACATCTAACGTCTCCTCATTCAGTTATACATATACACATTTATATTTTATGCTATCATATCTAACATTATAGTTATTCAAAAATAATATAAAAGAGGCAAAGGGAAAAGAACATGTCCACTCACTATTTTGGGGTGAAAAACCACCCCCTGCGTATCCTCCTCGCGACGGAGATCCTCCCATCTCGATTGTCGTGCCTGGACATATACAAACTCAGGATCATGATCACAAAGTATGTGCATGATGCAATGTATGCTTATGCTACTCTTGCACCTCTCTCTTTCTCTCTAACATACAATCAAGTATGAATCTCACTCTACTATCATGCATTTTTTTATCTATTTCAACACAAATAGCTATTAAATCCCTCTAATTTATCGATACAAATAATAAATTAGAAAATTCCTAATTTTTAGGGTTTTATAAAATAGTACCCGAGCTATATATTCTTAGATCTACGCAAAATGATAGTTCATATGAGAGAAAAAAATTGAAGAACATGCTTTCCCGAACTGGTAGGTGAGCTTGAAACCCCTTTTTAGCTTAAATCTCTCTTCAACTACTGTTCACTATACCTCTTCTCCTCATGAATCCTCACGATCCGACGGGTAGAACTCCGATTAAAGGAGATTTCTGGGTTCTGGTATTGATTCTCAGTTTATAGGAACTGAAATAGCGAAATTTGGTTGAGAAATGGAGGAGTTTGGTTTTCAAGAGCGAGAGAGAAAGGTTTCTGCTGTTTCAGTGGAGAAAGAGTGAAGAAATTGAAAAATGGGGAAGACGATCCCCTTGTCTGACGCATATAGGTTGTGCAATCCTCAAAGGTATCGATACCTTTCAAAGCGTATCGATACCTTTGGTATTTTACCTGTAACGTATCGATACGTTTGGTTAAAATACTGTTCACAAGCCTGCAAGATGTCGATACCTTTTCCAATGTATTGACACGTTTCGTCACAAGAGGACTTCATTTGCGTCACCAGGGTATCGATACCTTTGCCAATGTATTGATACATTTGGCATTATTAACTGTTCATCATGCCTTCAACGTGTCGATACCTTTGGTCTTCAACTCTGAAAGGTGTCGATACCCTTCTCTAAAGGTATCGACATGTTGGGTTTCAACCCCAATATATCGATACGTTTTCATAAACATATCGATACCTTTGTTTTTGGTCCTTCTTTCGAAGACTAGCACTTCAAAAGGCCATAACTTTTGGCTCGGGTATCGTCTTGGAACCTATAATATATCATCAGAAAGCTTTCTCCGAGATCTACGAAAACAACAAGATCTTTTTCTCAATTGAAGATGATTTTATGGTCAAAAATCTATTTTTTTCTTAGAGACTCCTATCTCATACCATAATCTTGTTCAAAACACATTTTAAAGTTTTATACCCTCTCGTGTATAATCTAAACACGGTATCATGTACAAAAACTCTTAAGGGATTTATTATTATGCCCACAATGCTAAAGGACGGGGTTTCACATTTACGTTAAAAAGGCCAAAAAGCAAACCGATTTTTAAAGCATCACCACCCTACAGGTGATGAATTTCTTAAGTTTTACCATCAAAAGAAAGATCATAATACGTGGAATCTATGGCATTTAACGGTTCTAGTTTGGTTAAGGATCGATAAAGTTATGACATTTTCTGATTGTTTTTCTTCAAATTTTTATCGAGAATCATCTTAACTCTATTAATACTTAACCAAATCAAGAACCGTTAAATATGGTAGACTTCACGCATCATGATCTTTCTTCTAGTGGTAAAACTTAATAAATTCGTCACTCGTAGGGTGATGCTTTGAAAATTGGTCATTTTTTGGTCTTTTTAGCGTAAATCCTTAAATCACTCTCAATACTCATCTAAAGCGAGTGTCGTTAGTGGTATTGTAACCAAAATATCAAAACCTTTCATATGGTATCAATCGGGCCAAGTATCGATCCGGTTATAGTATCACTTATAAAATTACTAAAATACCCCTACCTAGATTCGGGCCACTTAACATGGATTTTTAAATGTATACTCAAAGACAAATAACTAAGCTCCGAATATAAAGTACCAAATTATGTTTCAAATCCCAACATGATAAAAAATAAACTATTGAGTGGATATTCAAGTATATAATGATTGCATTAACAACTAATAAATCCAATATTCAAATACATTTACATAGGGATTACTTTGAAAGCCAATTATGCTAATTCATAGGTGTTACTCATCGAATTCAATGGTATTGAATTCTTACACGTAGATTGATTATGGCCTATACATGAAATCATGAACACATCCTCTTAACCACATCTTCTCCTGCGGAGGTAATTTGTTATTTTCTTGGTCGCCCTACAGGAACGTATTGTTTAAGTGGTTTTACATTAATTCTCATAATTCAGAGGGTATCACTCAATCAATTTCATCATCAACTAGTTGAATAGGCTCTTCTACATATGCTACCATAAGTGCTTCGATTGTGTAAAAATTTGAGTATAGAGAAATGTATGATAATCTTACGTGTCTAAAACCATAAGAACGTGTGCACATAGTAATTGTTAAAGGTCAAACAATCTACAATTGAATTGCATATTTTCAATTGTAAGTTAACAATGTCAACCTTACCTCGCTCTTTACTTTATATTGCCATCTTGAAATAGGATCGATAATCATTATACGAGATAACTCCACAACTCTATTTAGTCATCTATTTTTTTCTGTATTGCTTCAGTTAATTGTCCACCTCTTGAAACAGCTAACTCTCTACATTTAAAAAACCATCTTTAGAGTACAGATCTTATGTATTCAATCAAGGCTACAATAGGAAAAGCTTGTGCATTTCTAAGTAAAGAATTCATATTTTCGATCATATTTGTGGTCATTATGTCATAACGATGTACTGAAAATTATGTCTAACCTATTTATGAAGTCTAACCTTGTTCTCTAAGTAATTGGTTACCTCTGGATGTATCGCCCTTAAACTAGTCATATATTCATTGAACTTACTTACATGATACATTTTAGCAGCTTGTAAAAATATTTGGATAAAAATTCTTATCTTTCTTGCTCGTATCTTATACTTTACTTTGACATTCTCGGATATATGATAAGTACAGAAGCTGTAAAATATATCTAAAAAAATGCTATGAATCCTTTTCTCTATACTATTATATCGATCAAAAATAAATACTAAATCTTCTATTGGGTATATAACATCATGAACCTTTTGAAAAAACCACTCCCACGAATCATCATTCTCTAAATCAACGATAACGAAAGCAAGTAAAAATATTTGGTTATTTTCATCAAGTGTGGCTACCAAAAATAATGTTCCTCGATATTTACCCTTTAAAAAGATCCAATCAATGAAAATCACAAATCTAATATTATTCTGAAATCCCCGGATACATGAACCAATAGCCATAAAAAGTACAAGAAGTGATCATCATCATCTTTCTGAAAAATAGTTATTGTACCTAGATTTTTGTCCTCCAACACATAATAATATAATAGATGCCTTGTATAACTAAGTCGGATCTTCCGTTACAAGCCTTAATGTTTATTCTTTACTACGTCATATCTTTGAATAAGATAAACGTACTCCATATTCTCTTTAACTGTCATTGGTGTCTGTGAACTTATCTTTAATTAATCGATCAATTAAATAGGTGGTTACTTGTCAATGACTATCTTATAAATGCTCATTCTGACAATTATACATTATATTCATTCTGGTTACTCGAAAGTATGCATCATTTCTAGGCTTAGTTGTACGGATTCGCCATTGACAACCATTGCCTCTATACTTTACCTCAAAATGATCCATGCTTTGACTTGTAGATCTTTATCTCAAAGTGATTTTTTAATGTCATCATACATAATTTATCATGTAATTCTTGCTTCGTATTGAAAATCTTATCAATGCACATGTTATCCATTCTTATGCTTGATGAAGTATCATTTAACATGCTTATAGTTAGTGGAATTAGGGGCAAAGATCTGATTTACTAATTTAATGATGATAGCTGAATTGTTGGACTACTTCTACAAACATGGAGTGCATCAATATCTTCTGTATCAATTCTATCTTCATTATTAAAAACATCGTCATCGTAGTTTATCTTAATATCATGATGCTCGTGCTCTTCCTGTTCTTTATGCTCAGGATCTTCCTATTGATGACCATAATACCCAAAATTCTATGGCTCTTTAATTTGAATAGGTGAAGAGTAATGTTATTGAACTTCTGAACTATGTATATATATACAATTCTCATATCGGACTTGTGTTGTCATTATTAGAATCGTGTCTCTTAGTGTATTACTTCCACTAAAAGACCTAAATATGGGTACAAAAACTTCACTACTAATACGATGTTGCACAATATTGGGCCTACCATGCTCTACAACACCAATATATTCAGTGGTAACAAACAACGAACAATAACCCTTATACTTGTAATATAAGTAGGATTGTTGGCATTAATGAAGACTCGAAAGCTCATTTCATTATTAATATTCACCACAGGTATATTCTCTATAAATATAGCTTTCATTATAATTCTAAACTCAACGGGATTTATCTTATATATCTCGTATAACATTTTCAAAAATGACTCATAACTGATATTTGAATCTACACAATAAGGCATAGTTGTCTTATCAGTATATACCTCATTATCATTCGATGTTAGTTCCCACGAACCTTCAAACCGTGTTGTGATCGTTAATACTCCAATCATAACTACAATAAAATGTATAATAGATTAAGATAATTAGTTATTCAAATACTAAGGATAAATATTAAAATAAAAAAAAATTCTGAGAATGAATTACTGTTCACACTTTAGAGTTGGCTCTAGAGTGTGAAGTGTTCTAACCATACTCTATATATGTGATCATTAATATATTTGGATCGACTATTTTTTTTCAATGAATGTTATCGCAATATATGGGGTAATTGACTATTAATTTTTTTATCAAAAATTAATCCCGTTGTAGAGATGACTTCGTACATCTAAATCTGAAAATAGAAAGATATACCTTGTTATAATATATCAAAGGAAAGCCATCAAAAGGAATAAAATAATAGATGGTCATATTGATTCAATATGATTATTATAATTAAAAGGAATAGAAAATGCCTCCAGATTGTAAGTAACATAACTATAACAGTTTTCTCCCTTTTGTGCATCACTCTCATGAGGCGTCCTCTTCCTCCTTTCGTTATAGTAGCATTTTTTGTCAATGCATTGCGCAGTGATCACAATGTGAGTGACCAAGATACAGAACCCCATGGATATTGGTTAAAATCATCCAAATCATCTAGTGTCAAGCCCGACCCTAGTCAGTCATGTGGTAATCGTTGCGAATCCTAAAAATACATCCTATCACTTAGAATGCACCCTAGGACCTGCAAGATATTTGTACCTGTTTTCAAACTCATTTTCAAAAATAGGATAAAATAATATAATATGAAAGATTTTTAAACAACATATATTACATCTGTATTTTCTTAAAATACAATACAAAATATTCCTGACCAAGCCATATACATAAAGTCACTTTATTACAAATAGTTTTTCGTATAGTGGATCATAATATAAAAACCTGAGTCGAGTACTTGAAAAGCTTTACTGAATCGCACTTCAGCTATACAATGCCGCGCTCGACTACACTAACCTAAAATGGGGGAGCGAGGGGTGAGTATTTAGAAAAATACTCAGTGAGTAGACAAATAAATAAAAACAGAAATCAGAGGCTCATACACTGATTATGAAAAATTCTCGTAATTATAAATTCAATTATAGTGAAATATGGCATCATATACATGTCCAGAAAACCAATATAACATCGAATATATATAGCCCCTCGGTCTATAGAATACCATCCACTCCTTCTGAGCTGTATGACTAATCCGTAACCCTGATTGGGGATGTATGTCCATGTATAATATCCCTCGGTCTATAGGATCCCATCCACTGCCTCTGACCTGTATGACTAATCTGCAACCCTGGTTGGGATACTATCATATCAATATAAGGCTAGCATGCTTTAGCCTGGATATGTGGATTTCACCCATCCCACCTTGGACTGTATGACCAATCCACACTCCAGGGTCTATTGGATTCCACCCACTCCATATGAGCTGTATAGCCAATCCTCATCCATATATAATCAATAACATGGCCCACAAAATCATAAATCAATACCAATGGTCCATCAGGAAAAATGGAATAACTGGTGGCTCACAAGGCCAAAACAATAAAATAAGACATATTGACTCTCAAGGCCAAATCAATAAGTATGGCAACCTGGCCATTATATACACTCAATTATACCACATTCACAAACAAATAAAAAATTGGCCTTCGACCTCAAAATCACAATATCACTATCATCAAGCATAAGCACAATAAGCCTCCGACCTCACATTCTTGTCAAATCAAGAATTCACAACAATATTAACCCTATCACAAGTAAGAGGCCAACTCGACCACTACACAATATACATCCAACGCCTCCTCATTTTAGTTATACATATACATATTCATATGCTATCCTCTCTAACATTATATTCATTCATAAATAACAATAAACGAGGTAGAGGGAAAGGATTGTGTCCACTCACTCTACTAGGGTGGGAAACCACCCTCTAGGTATCCTATGATTGAATGGTAGGTCACTCTGTGATTGAATAGTAAGATAATCGTCAAATTTCAAATCCATTATCAACGCGAAATCCTTATGACTAAATTTATAAAATTACCTTAAATTATAAACTATATCACCTCTTTCGAATCCTCGATAGTCTCAACCTCGAGTTAGAGTATATGATGTATTAGATTTTTCGAAAAAGACAAATCTAGCTGCATGTCAAGAAAATACCCAAGGCAACTTTATCTGAATAATATATGCTGTTCTTACGTTAACTTCTCCCGTATTAACATGATATTGCTCAGATATAATAATGATATCACATTAGATTCAACGCGATCCCAATCTATTCTCTTTAAAGTATATATTTGTACCTATCACTAAGACTTCGTTATATTCTAATCATAAAATAAGAAAATGAAAATATAACCAACAATGTCACACCTCAACCCGTGAGTCCCACCTGTGACAGCCGCCACAGACCTCCAGGATGTACTCAATCACACAGAATACACCCCATAGGCCTGTAAGGCATTCATAAAAAAAATTTATTTATAAAGCACTTCCAAATAAATCCACCCTAACATCCAAACTCCAAGTCAATAAAAGCAAGACCGCAAACACTTCAAATATTTCAACGCGCATAAGTAAATAAAAGCAATCATTATATAAAATCCATGAAAATCCATTTATCCCAATAAGAAAGTTAATGTTCATTACAAATCTATTCCTTGTTCATAAAATACTCATAAACCAAAAGAAAAGTAAAATGACTACCAGTGAACTAAGGACTCTATCAAGTGAGTCGATCTGGCTTTACCTGAGCCTTCAAATCAAAGCAATCACCACCACTGGATCACGATCTAGCGCTTACCCTGAAACTGAAAGGTGAGGGTGGGTGAGTATACGGGAATATACTCAGTGAGTGAACGTAATAAAACATAATCAAGAACTATATAATGAATACCTACATATATTCAAATAAAGTTTCCAAAACTATATTATAAAATCATTGGGCTGGCTCCTTTCCCAGCAACTACCCTGGCCGTGGGTGTTCCGAGACCGTCAGTGGGTTTTGGATGCAAAAAAACATGTTATTTTTGGAAAAACAAATTTAAAATGCAATAATTATAAAATATGCACTTTTATCAGAAAAAGGCTGCCCAACACTGACGTTTGCCTCGAGCTGTCACGGGATGACATCCGTAACTAACTCGACAAGACTCATAGGTGGACGAATCTCAACATCATCACAACATAACAATAACCATATAATGGTCCACCTATGCAGCCTCCACTCACCTAGGTGACCTCTCTCCCAGGCTAACCCTAGGCTA
>JAVXUL010147193.1:0-14395 GCA_035590515.1 Trichilia minutiflora
ATTCGATCGATCGAACCCGTCAAAAATTAAAATCTCACTTTAATACTCCCCAAATTTAGAAAATATCATTAGAGTCCACTCAAAATAAAACATACTTTTAATTACGTTGAGGTCCCTGTGTTTACGACCCCGAAACTCTATCTTAACCAATCAAATTCTCAATCCAAGTTTTGAAAACACGCTCACACGCACACGGGCTGTAAGATAAATGCAAATGTACGAACAACAAAAATATAAAATAACCATTATACCCTTAGGATCTAAGCAGGAGACTCACACCTTACTACACTATTAGTCCTAGGATCCAAATCGATTTAATTAATAATATTTATAATTTTGAATTGATTTTATATCAATAATGGGATTTATTAATTGTCACAATTCAATATTAAAGATTAAATTAAATCGAATTATTTCAAGACATTAAACTCTTAATTATTATTTTTTAAATGACCACATAAAAGATATTTCTTTGTCACTAATCTGAAAGTCTTTTTTAAGTCAATAAAATTATCTATTTTTAAAATTGATTAATTTAGCTTAAGTGTTAAATATTTATGGGTTTATATTTAATCATTTTATTATAATTTTATAAAACGAACTAACGAAATAGTTATTGAATATTGAATATACGAACTAAATACATATAATTTAAGGTAAATTGAACTTGATGTCTTTAATAGGCTAATAAGATTGTCCGTATAAACTATTAGTTATGCTAAAATCTTTGATGAAAAGGTCTAAGAAAATTAATTAAAGTGGATTAAGTTTTCTTTTTAACTCTATATAAAAAATATAAAAGATAAATAGAACACTAAATTAGCTTTATCATATTAAAAAAATGACATAGAATATAAAGAAAAAGATCAAATTTTAATACAAAACATCTATATACAAAGTAGTATCAAAGTGATTTTTGAGAAAGACCTTACTTGTAATCTTTCGTTGATTCCAAATACTTGCAAAATATCTAGTCCTTTGTTTACGTGATCCTTAGGGTCAACAAGTCGGAGGACCAAAAAATAGTCTGAAACATTAGGATTCCCAAATTCTTCCATGATATAGCATGGAAGTTCCTTAAAACTTTGAGATAAATCAGATTAATGATCAACTAAATCAACAGGGAATAAAGTATTTGATATAGAATTAGATTGTTGCAATTCTCTTGCACATAATCGAGTAGTTCTTTCACCTTTATTAGTCGCATGGCTTGGGTAGCATTGCCGTTGTGTAGAGGAAATTTGAATAGCACAAACTTTTCTAAGATTCCTCCGATGAACCGAGAGAGGCAGATATACCATGAAAATTTTGTGATGGTCAAGAGATCGAAGGCTGTCCAGGATTGTTCTGCTAAATAAGGCCAGATCAACGTTTTATGTAATGCTTCTTTGGCCATTTCAAGAGAGGAAAGGACTATGGTGGTTAAGCTACCTAGTTTGAGCGTCATTATGGGTACATAAGCCTTTGAGATATTAACAAGTGTTTGATGAGGCTGCTTTTCAATCTCGAAAATGTTTCTGATGATCGGAAATGGCCGAGGCCCCGGTGGTCAAGGCACTGGACCAAACTTCCGGGTAGCTAGACGTTTGGTTAGGAAATCAATGCCAATCCATAAGACGGATAGAAGTACGATGATGACACAGATCCTAATGTATTACTATGTTTATTGAGGTGAGAGACTCGACAAGTGCCAAAACATACACACATGCTATATATTTTTAATGTTAAATACATGAGTTTTTTAGCATCAGTTTTTTTTTGCCAAGGAAAGAAACAAATTTGTTGATGTGAATTGATTTTGTTCTTCTACTTCAAGAAAGTAGTTTAACTGTTTCCATTTGTTTTTTGGTAGGTTTTGATTTGATTTGATTATTGATTTGGGTCTTTATATGAGTTTGTGATTATGATTTTTTGTTTACCGGTTGAGGTTTTGATTTAAGTGGGTTACTAATTATGGGTTGTGAACATTGATTATGGATTTTGGTTATGAGATGGGCAATATAGAAAAAGAAGAATTAGGAGGGTTTGCAGAAGCAGCAGCTTTGGAAAGACATGGAGAAGGCATTTTTTTTTAATTTTATAATATAAATAAAAAAAATAAATGTAATTAAATAATGATAAAAAAAGACTATTATCCTCTTAAAAAGTTGCATTTTCTATTAAGTAGTTAACGGATGAAGCGGTAGGAATGAATTAAAAAATTATGTCAAATTATCAAGTGTAGTACATTTTTCCCATTAAATGGTAATGTCTATTCCATTTAAAAAAATTTTCTAGAGAGGTGTGAGCTGGCTTAATTAAATTTCTTCCAAACTCCTTTTCTTAACTCTTTTTCCGAATTAACTAGTATGTCTATGCCCACATCTTTGCCTTTTGAACTCTTTGCTACATTAAAATATATATATATATATATAGCATCGACAGTACTCAGCAGTACTTTATATTGTAGCAATACATAAATTAAAAGCAACACACTTTAATAGCATTACATAGAATCACATAAATGAAACGAGTTACACTTTAACAGGAATAGCCAGGAGAGGCTTGGTCTTGTGTAATGAAAAGCGATACGACTCACTCATGTCTATATCTTCTAGTTTTAAGCCATCAGGTAGTTTCCAGTCAAAAGCATAAACAAGTGATGCCACAAGCAAGGGTACCGTTCTGTTAGCCATAGGTAAGCCAGGACAAATCCTTTTTCCGGCGCCGAAGGGAAAGTACTCGAAGTCTTTGTTTTTCGCTTCAATTTCGCGCTCTATAAACCTTTCGGGTATGAATAAGTTTGGTTTCGGCCATATGTTGGCATCTCGTCCCATGGCCCATATATTAACTAATATTTGTGCATTTTTGGGCACTTTGAAGTCGAAGATGTTTATTTCAGTTTCGGCTTTATGGGGCACGAGAAATGGACCAGGTGGGTGCAACCGTAAGGTCTCTTTAAATATTGCCTGTAAGTAAGGCAACTTTGAAATCTCAAACTCATCAATTGTCTCGAGCCCATCCTTGCCGAGGAATTCTCTAAGCTCGTTCTGAGCTTTATATAGCTTTTCGGGTGCATGTAGTAATTCTGCCATGGCCCATTCGACTGTGCTTGCTGTAGTATCAATTCCTCCAAAAAACAGGTCCTGACAGTAGAATGGAGTTAGAGAGGATACAATAAGAACTGACAATTTTTTTTTCAAATATTTTTAAATTAAACAGTAAAAAATACAACAATAATATAGTTTAAAGTTTCATGCAATATGAGGCATTATAGTTCAGATAACTCCTTACCAGAAGCAGATGTTTCAGATTATTTAAACCGAATTCAGCGTTATTTTCTTCAACATGATCAAGGAACGCATCTAATACGTCATTCCTATCTTTAGGTTTCGTAGAAGAAGCTCTTGCTTGTAATCTTTCATTGATGATATCATCAAAGATCTTAAAAACCCCTTTAAAATAATTAGTCAGCCTTCTGCGTGCTCCATGTGGATCAACAGACCCCAGGATGGGGAAGTAGTCTGCAAGATTAGGATTCCCAACTTCTACCATCACACGGAATGCAAGGTCTTTGAAACTTTGAGAGATATGAGAATGATGGTTAGCTAAATCAATAGAGAATAAAGTATTTGATATAGAATTAAGAACTGCGGTGAAGGCCACTTGACCGATATTAACAGAAGAACCCTTATTGCAATGCTCTTGCACGTATTCGAGTAGTTCTTTCACTTTTATCCGCCGCATGGCTTGGGTGGCGTCCAGCTGCTTTTTGCAGAACATTTGTAAAGCACAAATTTTCCTAAGATTCCTCCAAGGAGGTGAAACAGGAAGCCATGCCATGGAAACTTTGTCATGGTCGAGGGCTCGAAGGCTTTCAGGGATTGTTCGGCTAGATATGGTCTGATCATGTTTTTGGAATGCTTCTTTAGCCATTTCTGGAGAGGAAATTACTATAGTGGTTAAGCTTCCTAGCTTCAGGGTCATTATGGGGCCATAAACTTTTGAGAGTTTAGCCACGTCTGCATGAGCATTTTTCCCAATATCAAGAATGTTTCCAATAATCGGAAAAGGCCGGGGCCCCGGCGGCAGAGTCAAACCACCCTTCCGGGCAGCTAGAGTTTTTGTTAGGAAACGAAAGGAAATCCATAGAAAGGCTAGTACAAGCAGTAGAGACAGGTAGTCCATTTTGATGAGTGCAATTGCCAAACGGTAAGGGAGATATATAAGTATATATAGGGATAAGCTGTTAGAAAAGTATGTCCGCCCATGCAACTTTTTCTGCATTTAATTAAGAATTCTTTTACTTTTCTAAAACGATGGCATCATTCAAACCACGAGAAAAAAAATCCACCGTAAGAGAACATAAAACCTATTTTAATAGAGAGGAAGAAAACTGGTACAAAATATTTTGATTTAATAAATAATTTCAAAGCATAATTTCCATAACATCTTGTCTTTTCTTTCATTTTCTCATCCTTTCTCATTCAACCCAGAATTTGCATGTGCAATTTTGTTGTAATAGTAAACATATAAGATTTCTTCAAGCAGCCAACGTCTAAAAAGTAATGGTAAACATATAAGATTTCGCTTAGTAAAATACTGTGGAGTTTATTAATTAAATAATATATTTTTATAAATTTAAAAATTATTTTCTATATTATTTTATAACCTAATTAATGAATGCTCACATGATCTAAAATATCAAATTTAACATATATAATATCACTCTAATATAAATATATATAAAAGTCTCTAAGATTTGATTTATTGAAATTATTAGTATTAGTGCGTCACAGTACACTGGGTTCATAACCGCGATAATATTGTTTGCTTTGAGGCAATGGGGCTGGTCTTGTTTATGTAAAGGATCATTCACAGATTCGTCATTCATAGCAAAAAACTTTATTAGGATTTAAAGGAAGTCACGACTTATATACAATACAAGCTTCCCTTCACTTTCTTTGACGAGGATGTGGGACATTCAATTGTCACCTAAATTGCTATACTTCTCTTTTCAGGCACAAACCCCTCTATGTGTGGGTCTCATTTCGCAGAGCCACCCTGATAATGTGTGACATTCAATTATCATTCAGGCTGCTACACTAACCCTTTTTTTCGAACACTCACGTTTTTGTGTGTAGGGCTCTAGTGTGGGGGCCTTTGTCCATGTATAGACATGGTGATCATTTAAAAAAAAATTCTTAAAAAATTTAAGAAAATAAAATGATAATTTATTTTCTTAAATTTTAGAAAAAATAATGTAATATATTTATAAAAAAATATTATTATTATTATTTTGATAATAATAATACACTATTAACTAATATATTATAATTAAAATTATAAACTTTTATTTTACATTGTGCTCGTTTATATTTTAACTGTATATAAATATCTTGTATTTAATTTATAATTTATTAATATAATAAAAAATTAATAAATAATTATTGTTTTAAACAAATATATTAGATTTATTTTTACCAAATTTTAGGATCTAATTGATATCAATTAATCTAATATATCAAATTTTAGGGATTTATATGTCAATTTTATTATTATATTTACATAATAATGTAAAAGAAAAAAACTCTTCATACAAACTTATTCATATTTTTTTTGGTATAAATTGATGTTTGTTGACAATATTCTATGAAAGTAAGTAAAATTTTAATAAAATAAAAACAATGTTATTTTAGACATGCAATAACAATATAATTTTTAAAGCTAATTTATATAAAAATTTCTCAGGTTCAACATAATCCGGCGGCGACCTAAATTGGACTATGACTCATTTTAGTGTATCAATTGTTTGTTCGTTTGTATCAACATAAGTCGAAGCAAATACAGCAGAAAAGTCTGCTGTCAGAAATTCTTATACGAAACTATGAAAATTCCAAGTAAAAAAAGAACAGAATAAATATATATAAAGTAAAATTCTATCTCTGATTAATTGGAATCAATTCATATCCCTCCTTTGATGAACGCCGGGTCTGCATGAGTTGCGACTTTCTCCAGTTGTGTCTTCTAGATGAATGTTACAACTTGAACATGAATCATTCTTTGATGTCATACAACATTTAATTCAACGTGATGATGTGAACATTAATAATTTAATTAGAAAATTAAAACTTCTTCTAGTCAATTCCAAACCGTTTGAGCGCGCTGTATCTTCTTGACGAAAAACCATCTCTTCATCTGTTCAACGTCATTGCCATTTGCATGAACCACTTAAGAAAAGTCAAATTTTTCGGTTCATCACTGTTAGTTAGAATCATCATGGAATTTACAAGAGGTTATTTTATGTTTAATTGTTTAATATTTTCAAATTTCGGTCGCTTCTGTCAACTTTTTGTTCTTCATAAAATAATTTTATGATTTATTTAGTTATTATCACTGTAACTTGTAAATTGGACTTGTCATGTGTGAATGAAAACAAAAGCTGCCTTGTGTGCATGAAGGACCTGAATGACGATTATAAAAACCTAATTTTTTTTACAATATTAGATATTAATTTATCCGGTCATTAATCCAATTTCATCCAGATATTCATGTTCATGAATGATCAAAGGTGACATGCAAAGTTTAATACCTTACAGAGATAAAATATTATATAATGATGATAAGATATAATTGTTCATTTAACAATT
Organism: Trichilia minutiflora; assembly: GCA_035590515.1. Taxonomy (NCBI): domain Eukaryota; kingdom Viridiplantae; phylum Streptophyta; class Magnoliopsida; order Sapindales; family Meliaceae; genus Trichilia; species Trichilia minutiflora. The sequence continues at coordinate 6,630 of JAVXUL010147193.1, forward strand.
GTTTTTAAATTCAAAAATAAAATTGTTCAAATACCTATTATTATATTTGTCCATAAAAGACAGTCAAAGACAATATAAATGACTATTAAAAATGTTATTGAAATACTTTTACTTTTATATTATATTTTTAGAGAGAGAAACCAAGTATTTTGTTAAGTGCTTATAAATATATTATGCCTTTAAGTATTTTGGGTGACTCTACATACACCCACTAGTCTCACGATAGTTTAATCATGATTCTTCAATGATATCAAAGTAAGGTTTTTTGCTGGGGAGTTTTCAAAATTGACATAATTTTCTTTAACAATTTCATATTAATTTTGGCATTATTTATATATTTTTCTTTATCCATAATAGTTCTACTCATTAAGAAGAATTCAACGGGATAGAAAACGTTGTAATCCAACATCAAAAACAGTCAAAAATAACAAAAAATCGAAGACCTATCAACGAGTGCATCACATACACTTGAACGTTGAAGACTCATGGAGCTCATGCGCGTATCGCATATCCTACACCTACCAGCTGGTTCACTCGTAAACTAATATGATTTTTAGCTCGATTGAACCTCGATTCGACCAATTACGATTCAGTTGAATAAGCCGACGTTCTCAAACCTAGTTTAGGGTTCAATCCAACTCTAATCAAAGCCAAATTGGTATGCTAAAATTTTTTGACATGTTAGATTGGTCTGTAATATTATAATTTAAATTTGAGCACTCAAAATTCAAAAATTTTTGGAATTACGCAAATAAAGAAAGGAAAATCATCAGCTTTATACTACCTCGGCTTGCTAGCACATCAAAGAAGATTAGTTTTACTTTTTTTAACTTGTGTGCAAAAAAAATAAGTAATACAAGATAAATTTGAGGTTTGAAACCACTTCGACTCACGTAAATACTGAAATATTTGAAAATTATGTACATACGATAGCTGTTTAAAGTTAAAATGATTGTTCTAACTTCTAAGTAAGGAAACATGAAGAATTTTAAGAAACCATATTTGCGATCACATTAGAACGAGAATAAAATTAGGTTATTGAAACTTAATCATCTGTGAATCAAGATTTACACAGTTTTTAACTTATTTATTTATGTTGTGTTGTTTTATATTATGGCTAGTAAAATTAATTCTGATAAAAAGGTTAAATAATATTAATTATAATATTTGAAAAATAAGAATTTCTTATTTGATGACACATGAGAAAATATTATATATTATTGGAAAAGAAAAACTCTCAGAAGACACAGCTTTAGGTAAATAAGAGGAGGATCATGAGTTAGCTAAGGTAATAAATCTTAGTAACATGTAAGATGATCTAATTCTTTTATATGAGAGTTATAATACTGCTAAAAAAATTATAGATGTATTAGATAACAAGTATGGGCCAAAATCTAATGCATATTAGCTGAATTCAATAGTCTTTGTATGAAGGAAGTAAAATTACAGTGGATCATATTATCAAAATAGAATTACTTATAAAAATTATTTTAAATGCTAATCATGAAATTTGTGATAAGATGTAGATATCGATCCTTTTCAATAGTTTGTCAAACACATAAGATTATATTGTGACCTCAATAATACATAGATAAATTGATCTGTCTATGGCTATATTGCCTATAATATCGACAATTAAGAGGTCAGAATAAATAGAAGGAAAAAAGAGAAACGCTCTAATAATTTTTTTCTTGACAAAAAGTTCTCAAAGTGATAAAAGCAAGCAACACAAGAAGAATTCTAATTGAAAGAAGTGACCATCTTCATAAAAACCTAGACTAAAAAATAAAAAACACAAGAAAAATAGGTGTTTTATATGTGGGGATAGTAATTATTTTCAAGTCAAGTTCTAAAATGTAAAGACAAGAACAAGGAGAAGAAAGAGATTGTTTCAACCATTTCTAAGGTACTCATCTCAAAATTAATGATGAATGAATTCTGGTGCTACTAAACATGTTAGTAACAACAAAAATTAATTTGTCAACTTTAAAGAGAAAGTATTAGGTAAACATAGATTATACATGGGTAATAATACCCATATTGTTGTTCAAAGTGTAGGAGATTGTAAAATCTTATCTACGAACACTACCATAATATTGAAAAATATGTTATATACTCCGTCAATAAGAAAAAAAATCTTATCTCTATGTCTATTCTTAAGAAAAAAAGGTTTGAAGTTAGATTTAAGTCGAGGTTTGTAACCATAAGAAAAAAAGGGTTAATGATATGTACCCAATTAGATCTACGATGAATAACGCTTCCTTTCCTTCCTGATTATGTTTGTGTGTTAGATTCTAATGATGCTCTGTTTTGCTATTTAAAATTAGGTTATATAAAAATAAATAAAATGCTTAGAATGAACAATAAAGGAATATGTTCTCAAGTAAATTTAGATAAATTTGACACGTGTAAATCTTGTGTTAAAAGTAAAATGACAAGAAAATCTTTCTTGAATTATTGAAATCATCAGATTTACTTCAAGGAGTACATTCAGATTTATATGGACCTATAAGGATAAAAACACATAAAGGTATGAAATATTTCGTCACTTTTATTGATGGTTATTCTATATATGGACATGTATACTTTCTGAAGCATAAATTGAAAGTTTTAAAAAAATTTAAGAAATATAAAAAGAAAGTAGAAATACAATTAGGTCACTCGATCAAAGTTTTAAATAGTGATTGAGACAAAAAATATAAAACTTTTGATGATTTCTGCAAAGTAAGTGGTATAAAGTATATTTATATAACACTTTATAATCACACCAAAATGGGATAGTAGAAAGAAGAAATCGAACTCTATTAAATATAACAAGATCAATGATGTCTTACTTAGAAATATCTTTATATTTTTAAGAAGAGACATTATCTACAGTCTTATACATATTAAATAGAGTTCATACAAAAGTTAAATTATTAATTTCATATGAAATATGGATGGAAATAAAACCTAATTTAACAAAATTAAAGGTTTGAAGATGCAAAATTCATATTCTTATTCCTTAAAATTTAAAGGATAAAATTAGTGACAAACATGAGAATATAAATTTATTAGTTATGTTGAAAATAGAAGTGATTGTCATTTTTATCATTATGACAAGGGTTTTATAAAAAATAGAGATACTGTGTTTATGAAAACTATAAACACAATTATTTTTAATAAGTACCTTAGTTGTTTAATGAAAATGAGATCTCTACCAATTCATCGTATCTTATTAATGATACTAATATAGAAATAGATAATACTATTGATCTCTTAACTTTTGTACAATCTGGTGAAAATATGTAAATTAGTGGGAAGAAAAAAAAAGTAAACCTTTTCAATAATTAAAAGATCATTATATCTTTACTATTGATAAAAAAAAATCGACTAAATGATACTTTCAAAATTTATAACAATACTATAAAATAATTTGATTAGAAGGCATAACAATTTACCATGGACGATGAATTGAAATATATTGAGAAAAATAAAGTTTAGAAATTAGTTGATTTATCTAAAATAAGAAAGCCTATTGGTTGTAAATTAGTAACTAAAGAAAAAGTTAAAGGCTGATGGAAGTATAAACAAATATAGGACTATATTAGTATCTAAAGACTATACTCAAAAGTTTATGATAGACTTTGTTAATACTTATTTACCAGTTGTTAAATTCATATCTATTCGAATTATCATAGCAATTATTACTAGATTGAATCTTAAATTTCATTAATTATATATGAAGACAGTAATTTTAAATGATAAGTTCAAGGAAGATATTTATATATTACCCTCTTAGGGTTTTCTGATTGAAGGATATAAAGACAAAGTTTATAAATTAAAGAAGTCTTTGTATAGACTTATACAGTCGTCTAGATAATAGTATTTAAAATTTTATCAAACGATCCTGAATTTGAATTATAAAAATAAATCTATTGGATCATTGTGTTTATAGTTGACAATATTAAGATAAAATATTTATACTCTCATTGTATGTGGATAATATTTTTTTGGTTAGTGATTGCATAGATATAATTAATAAAATAAAGTCATATTTTAATACAAAATTTGATATGAAAAATACAGATGAAGCATCTTATATTCTGATAATCAAAATTACTAACGATAGAAAATTAAAGATGTTATATCTAGATTAAAAGAATTATCTAGAAAAAATATTTAAATGATTTAACATAACAAATTATAAATTGGTGAGTACACCCACATGTAAGTCAACTATTTTTAAAAAAGATTTATATTTTCAAAATAAAATCGAATTGAAAGATATGTAAAAAATACTTTATGCACAAGCTATTAGAAGTCTGATATATGCAATGACTAGTCCAAGATTAAACATAACACATGTAGTGGGAGTGGTTAATAGATATCAATCAAATTCAGGAAGAGAATATTGACAAGCAGTAAAAGAGATTATCAAGTATCTAAACGGAATCAAATGTATGAAATTCTAATTGATTTATATGATTTAAAGTTTGTTGGATACTATGATACAAATTTTTTACAAGATCAATAAGTGGTAATATGTTTTATGGTGGAACAACAATTTCTTAGTTAAGTAAGAAATAAGGATGTATTGCCAAATCCTCCATAAAAACAAAATATATTTCAGGTAGTACAGTTGAATAGAATAGCTATATGGGTAGTACAACGGATAACACAATTGTATGGACTAAAAAGTATATTGATAAAGTATTATTTAATTTATCCAAAGTATATGTAGATATATTGTGTGATGTAATAACAAGTCTACCATCTATTTGAGTAAAAATGAAGGGAAGAGTTTTAAAGGAGGGACAAAATTAAAGTCGACTAAGTCCCCTCAAAAGAGATGGTAGACAATCTAATGACTAAAATATTATCTCTGGAAGTATTCAAAGAGAGCATATAACTACTATAGATTTAGAATCATCTAAATGTGTAGCTAACATACGAAAATGTATCATTTGATAAGCATCAGAGATGCCTGATAAAACAATGATACAAATCTATCTGATTTAATTATGAATATTAGTCAGAAAAAAGATAGAGGACACTATAGCGAAGTTAACAATGGTTACAATAAATCATCCTGGATGTAAAAGTTCGTATAGAGACATCAAGTTGAATTTATATAACACCGGATACTTAGTATATATAAGTCGTCTTAAAAATTAAGTACGAATAGTATTTTCTTAATTTTAATTGTGACGATATTTTATGATTGTAAAATATGCATATTATAATTTTTGTGATTTAGTTATATTATAGTAATGATAATTGATTGTGAGTACAGGATATTCAATTATCAAAAGTAAACTTGATTAGTTCGATCAACTAAGAGATTAAAAGAATATAATCAAAGTAATTACCACATATAAGATTATATTTTTTTGGTGAAAGAATACAACTAATGATGAAAAAGTATTATTAAAAAAATTATAATTATTTAATAAATAATTATATTAATTCGTTTATTTATTTTATCTATAAATAAATAAATAATAAATAATAATTAAGAATTGATAATAATTAATCATTAATAAGATAACGTACAAAATTGTATCAAAGGAGAAAGTGTAAAAACTTAAGTTTTTAGAGAATTTTTTTTTAAATATTTATTAAAAATTTGAATTTTATATTTTACCTTTAAATTTTAAATATTATATAATCCTATGATGATAACATCAAATTTTAATAAAATATATTATTTAAGTTTTGATAGTCCTAAAAAAAAAAAATTGTAGAAAATGAGTTGTAATAAAAAAAAAAATTAGAGATTCGATTCCCTCTTAATCATGACATTATACATGTCGTGTAAATCGAGGAATCTAACTAAATATATCAAAATTTGAAATAAAGATTTTATTATAAATTTATTGGATCGACTTTGATTTTATTAGTTTGAATTTAATTTAATCTAAAAATCAAATAATTGATTTCTAAAAGGTTAAACCTAAACTAATTCATAAGTTTTTAGAATTAATTCAATTTGAATCCGTTTGGATCCCCCACGTCTAAGTTCAACCACATGATCAAATCTAAGGATGTTAAAGACTTCTAATTTTTTTTTTAATATATTCAATCCAGGCCATTTTCCTATCTGCCTGCATTAGGAGCAAACCCCCACCCAATCAGGTACTACCCTCCGCAGGGCATCGAGCCCACCCAAATTGCAAATACAATTCGTGCTGTGACTTTGATTTTTCGGTGTTGACGGTATTCAACGACCGAACGTTTGGTGCAGAAAAGACTCAGGAATTTCCAATCAGGTACTTAGAACCCCGAACTTTAAAAGTTTGCGTTTCTTGTATTGCCTAATCATGGATCGTCCCGCCTCAGGCGATAGTCTTAAGAAATTAGAGTACTTCTCCCTCGTCTCTAAAGTTTGTTCGGAGTTAGAAACTCATCTAGGGTTTGGGGACAAAGTTTTAGCCGAATTCATAACCGAGTTAGGTCGTGAATGCGAAACAGTTGATGAATTTGATGCTAAATTGAAACATAATGGAGCCGAAATGCCTGATTACTTTGTCCGTACATTATTAACTATCATTCACGCCATTCTTCCGCCCAAATCAAAATCATCAGAGAAAGAATCAAAACAAGAGAGTGGTGGGGATGGTAAAAAATCAAAGTACAAGGCTCTTGCGATTGAAGATAGTAAGGATAGAGTTAAAGAGCTTGAGAGAGAGATTGAAGCTGAGGCACATGAGCGGTACAGAGATAATGAGGATAGAGAAAGAGAAGATCAATATAGGAATAGAGACAGACATAGAGATAGAGATAGGAGGGAGAGAGAAAGAGACCGACATCGAGATCGAGATAGAAGAGACAGGGATAGGCATAGAGACAGGGATTATGATGATGATGGTGATAGGAGTAGAGGAAGAAGCAGGGGTTATGAAAATGATAGCGATCTACTTAGAGGAAGACGCAGGGATCGGCATGAAAAGAATAGGACATATGACAATGATTATGATGAAGAGAATGGTGATTATAGAGAGAATGGTGAAGATGGGGATAGGAGAAGTCGGTGGTACAAGTCGAATGAGCCCGACTTGTATAAGGTGTACAAGGGGAGAGTATCGAGAGTTATGGACACAGGTTGTTTTGTTCAATTGAATGATTTTAGGGGTAAGGAGGGCTTGGTTCATGTTTCCCAGATTGCAACTAGAAGAATTGGTAATGCTAAAGATGTTGTCAAGCGGGATCAGGAGGTTTATGTTAAGGTGATTTCAGTTTTGGGTCAGAAGTTGAGTCTTTCCATGAGGGATGTTGATCAGAATACTGGTAAGGATATGCTTCCTTTGAAGAAGAGCTCAGAGGATGATGTGTTTAGCAATAATCCTTCAGTGACTAAGGATGGACTGACTACTAGGATTGGACTTTCAGGGATTCAGATTGTGAATGATGATGATGCAGTTCCATCCCGTAGGCCGTTAAAGAGAATGAGCTCTCCAGAGAGATGGGAAGCAAAACAGTTAATTGCTTCAGGTGTGTTGTCAGTCAATGAGTATCCTATGTATGATGAGGAAGGGGATGGGATGGTTTATCAAGAAGAGGGTGCTGAGGAAGAGCTTGAGATTGAACTGAACGAGGATGAGCCTGCATTTTTACAAGGGCAGACCAGGTATTCTGTTGATATGTCGCCGGTGAAAATTTTCAAGAATCCAGAAGGCTCATTGAGCCGTGCTGCTGCGCTTCAATCTGCTCTCATTAAGGAACGGAGAGAAGTGAGGGAACAACAGCAGAGGACAATGCTAGATTCAATACCAAAGGATCTGAAT
>JAVXUL010147204.1:0-14395 GCA_035590515.1 Trichilia minutiflora
GTTTGAATACAGAACCAGTTTTTTACAATAACTATGCTATTTCATTCTCATCAGTTTGGTCCAAGTCAGATAAAATAAAGCCCACACTCTTAACTTCAAAATCAGAAAGGATTACTCGTTTTCTTTTAGATTTCAATCAAAAACAATAGAAAGCCAAAACCTTTTATTGGAACTCATCAAGCCATAGCAATTGCCCACACAGTCACGCTAACAGAGACCCGTGCTATACTGCTACGTATATTTTAGCCATACTGTCTGTCTGATGTGATGGGAACAAGCTAAGAAACGATCACTGCCCTTCAAACTGGGGAAGATGATTATGATCATCTTTTTTGAGCACTCAACAAATTATTTATGTTGAGTCCACATGTGTACTAGAAACTAAATTATGATATTTGTCTTATGGAGACAAGGGCCCACGTGGGTTTCTTCATCCAGCTGTGTTGAGGACATCCGAGTATTTTGGGCCCACCCACAAATAGTTTTGAGATCAGACTCTGGCGGTCATGATCATGATCATGCTCGTCCCGTAATTATAGTATCGCTTACTGATCTTTGCTCATTATGGAATTGATGGTACCTACTAGATATTGCATTTGCAGCGGAAGTATGGGAACGAGTTGACGTCTTATTACCCGTCACCTGTAATTTTCCTCGTTCAACACCCTCCTCCTGCTTCTTCTCCTTCTGTTTTTTTTTTTTAATACATCTACCGTCGTTCTTCTCCTTCTTCTTCTTCTTCTTCTGTTTTTTAATACACCTACCGTCGTTTATTAGGAAAATAATTCAAATAAAACCTATTATTTAATCCCTTAAATATTTAGTAAAAAAAATTATGAAAATCAAACCTAAAATCTCAACTTCCACTATCAGACCACCCAAAAAAGATTAACACCCATTTTATATCTTGATATTTGCATTCTAATGCCAACACTTTCTTATTATATAACCAAAAATTTGCGGAACAAATTTGCATGTGAGAATTGAAGCCTACAATAGTACAATTCATGTTTTGGGAAGACGAGCATCCATACTATTACTAGCTGTGCTCTAGATTTCCCACATGAAATATTAATGCTTGATGGCTTGAAGTGGTTCTAGCCCTACAGAATTCTATATTTCACTTGAATCTTAGCATCGCCTCACCAGTAGCTCAAAGGAAAAACTTCAATATGTACAAGGAGAATGATGCATAATTAATAAACAGGAGTTGCCACTACAATGACAACAATTGCATCTGCATAGAATAGTTAATTGCAAATTCTTAAATAATGATTAAAATCAACTGATTCGTTGGCCACATCGGAGGGTTAATTGCATAATAATTTGGCTTTCATTGGAAAGTTTTTGCAGTTGCATCTTGCTTGTAAATTGTATTCGCCATTTCATGACAGCTACCTAACATTGGCGTGCGTGAACCACTCAAAAAACCTAGGAGTACACTGAATAAAGACATCTCTGTGTTTCAAAATAATAGCATATGTTTATAGAATTCTGAAGTGGAATGATAATTCTCTCACAACTGGACAACGTAACCAGCTGCGCTTGACTCTTTTTACTCATTAAAGTCCTGCCTCAGTCATACTTAAGAATTATGGTAACGGGGACCACAGTAGGGTGTGTGTGGCAATTTCGTTGGACCAATTGGATTTCAAATACCAACTTGCTATACTCTTTGTAACAGAATTAAGAGACTCAATCGTAAAACCAATTAGCTTCTGTGATCCACCATACACCAAATACCATGCATTATGTTTTTCAGTAGATCAAATGATCAAAATCAAATGGGATGCAGGCACTTTGCTCCACTTCCCGTAGATACGAAAAAATGGAACAAACAATTGCTCATCATCACCCTATAAATCACAGGAATATACCCGTTTCACTTTGGTGAGAGCGCATGATCGGCTATCATGCTGGTTGACTGCTATTATGGCCTTCGAATAGTTGATACAATTGGTGGTATTAGGGTAGATATTCCTGTCTCCCGGGATTTTTTAAAAATTTAGTCCTAACAAATAAACAACATATATACCAAGCCACCAAAAGGGAATCCCAAGTCAACAAAGTGAAGTTCATTTCAATCATTTTCTTTGTCATCATTTCTAACAAAACTTGAAGTGCCAGTCAACAATTATCTACTACATTGACAATCAGCGTATCTAGGCTAAAAATGTAGGTTATTGTTAACCATGTGCAAATCTCACAATATGAAAACTTGCAAAAAATTTTAGTATACAGCAGGACCTAGTGAAAAATAGCATGTGGATCAGGATTAACACATATTAACCACTACCTCGTTTAAAATGTTCTTTAATAAATCTTTCTGCATGGGATGGATACTTATCTCGAATATATGCTCGAAGACACTTTTGATAGGAGAAATCTATCCATCCACCATCCGTTCTAACAACAAAAAGACATCTTGATTGTCTAAATTGGGGATGCCGATCAACCTTCAAAAGGCGGTAAAACAGACTGTTAGGTTGTTACTAAAGACAACACAAATATTTATCTCATTAGATGCACAACCCATGCTGAGGTGAGAGAAAATCCAGGACAGCTCACTCACTTAAACAATGTTGCAACACCAAGACAATTATCAGTCCCATTAAAAACAAAAGCTAAAGTATGACCAATTCATATAAGGCAAAAAGAAAACAAATGGCAAATGAAAGGTAGGATTCCAAATGACAAGTAAAGGAGATGAGACAGACAGCAGTTTTGCCAGAAGATCTATGTATCGATCATCCTTGATACAAACACCCACTGGATTTAGTAAGCAATTTGAAGAAAATCAACAAAATCTAAATGAGACCACAATCTGTGAACTAGTGTTTGTCAATCATCTTTGTTGAAAAAATTCTAACCCGCATAAGCAAAAAAAGGGAAAAAAATGAACCCAAAAATTCAACCAAACTAATTTATGGACCTAAACTGCCTACTTGTGTGCCTAAATTGTCAGTTAGGGTGAGCTAGCCCAAGTGCCCAACTACATCACACTGTGCTTCGGCTTACCTTTATTAGAAATTGACATGATCTAAAACAGGGGCTTAGCCAGTATTTTTTCTTGACCAACTAAAATTTTTTTACTCAAAATATAATTTAAGAGATTTTTTTATTCTACCTTATATATAAAAAAATAAAATAAAATCAGTATAAAAACATATGCACGATATATATCCATTAAAATTTGTATTCAAAAAATGTCAAAATAAAACAGTATACATAATTAGGGGCTTGATACTGTTGTCTAAATAATGTATTAAAATTATTTTGATGTTTTCAGAAAAGTAAATTTGTAGAAGAAATGTAAAAAAATGACAAAAATTATTTTATCAAACAATTTATTGAAGAAAGCAATGGTAAATCAAAATTAAGAAATGGATATAAACCACCCAATAAATTAGTCTTTTAAAAAAATGTAATAAAATTCATATATTTACCGTTAAATTGTGTTATTTGATCATCATAGTTTTGATATAAGAGAATGAGATAAGAATAAATAATTTGTCATCATTTTTTTGATATAAAAGTAGAGTAAGAAATAGGAATAAAGGAATTGAGAGTTTTAAAATGAGACAAATGAAAAGCAGTAGAATAAAATTGGAAACACTATTGAATGTCTAATAAAAGATTGGTGTTGTATTATAAGTAAAGATAACTACAAGAACTCAATGATAATTTGACTAAAGTTAGACTAAATTAAAATCATTAATAATAGCATAAATAAATATAATTTGGAGGACCTAACAATAATTTGCTAAAATTTTGGCCCGGCAAGCCCACACAACTCTCTGAACTGATCTAAAGTAACTGCATATTTATGTGTCTGTTTATGTATCTAATATTTCATATTTACTCGTTTGAAGCAAGTGATTCTACTGAGAAAGAAACAACCTACTTCAGCTTGTATGGGCATAAGTTGAACCTTTAAGGTTTTACATTCAGGTTCCTCCTAGTCCTAGAGGAAACTCTTTGAAATTTGTTAGTAAGGTAGGAGGGTTTCGATAATACGTTATTGATGTATTGACCCAGTTCAGTTCCTAGATGAACTGAGCATAGGAGAAGATATATGTGATAATATAATCAGCTATGCTGATATAGACTTAGGTCAGGCACATCATTCCACATGCTTGATTTACAACCCTCTCTCTTTAGCTCGTGATCACAATTTACACAAACAGCTCCATTACCATTGATGTATTTATCAGGCATACTGAAGAAAGTTGCCCGTTCTCCTATAGTGTCCCAACAACAATAATCATTAGAACAGTCTGCTTTTGCACTTTGATGATGCTTAACTCGCCCAATTATGGCCAAAGAAAAACAAATCGATTCAGCACCATATGTGCAATGAAATTAGCTAAGAATTCAATTTATAAGTTAGAAGCAATGATTTTTTAATGGATTATGCCATTTTAGGAGTTGAGCAGTAGACTAGGAAACTGTCATCGTCTCTGTTAGCAATAAGCTCTTCAAAGCAAAAACTTCTTCAACAATTTATGAACAACCTTAAGTATAGTGTATCCATAAGGGTGATTGCCCAAAAATGATCCTCTACATGTACAAGAAGAAATGGCATACCATTTCTTAATCGAAGAGAAGAAATAATAGATAGACAAATGGATGGTGCACAACAAAACTGCTCCTTTTGGAGCATTCTTAATAAAAATCAACGAGTCACCAAAAGAAGCAATGAGGCTCAAGTTATAGACACAACAAGGAGAAAGGATCAAAATTAGTAAGGACTCAAATTGTGAGAAACAAACAACGTGACATGAGACATAACTAACGAATGGCTTAAAGGATTCATGCAGAATAACACAAAGGATCAGGTTAACATATTTAGAATCCATGAACCTTTCCTAAACTGATCCAATAACAGAATGAAAATCAATGTTGAGTGACAATGCAAAAGAGTAAGGACAAAAATTTCATTACAGTAGCTTGAATGAAATATAGAGGGAAAAAATCCATGTTTGTACTGTAAATTAGATCTCACCATAATAGAATCAAGGCCACATCCAATTTTATCTTCAGAATGAGGGTGATAAGCAAGAAGCTTCTCTACCACAGCCCTCTTATCTTCAGCTGTTAGACATGCTCCATCCGTATACCTAGAAGTAGTAAATAGAATCATATAGAAAAAAGAATGACTTAAGAAGACGATATTATTGTAAATTTCAATATTGCTGTTTCACAAAGAGCTATTAATCTCTAGTCCCTAAGTCAAAAGTTCATGAGATCCATTTTTAACCTTCATACGAATTGTCCAACAACCTCTTTGTTCACCATGTAATAAATCTAAATATTCTCTTGTTTAAGACGCTTTTTTTTGGTTAAGTTTGGATGATTTAGGGATGAAACCTTCCTCATAACATATATATGTGTGATAAAAGAACACACAATACTTTTACAAAATGATTTAGAATTTTAGGAAGTTGCCTTCTTCCTTTATTCTTTTTCAAAATCCAGCTACAAAGTTGAAGTAAACTTGGAAAACTATTCTTCGAATTTATACTTACTACGTTTCCAAAATCCTTATAAAAATTCAAGATACGCACTAGAGGTTCTGAAAAAGCCAAATAAAAGTTCCAGTAGCACATTAGAAACCACATCTTCACCAGAATTACCAAACTTGTTCATATGATTCATTCATTACAGCTAAGTGGCCTTTAATTTATGTGGCAGTGTACTGCTTCTACAAGGAAGGAGAAGTCCGTTGCATAGACATTCAAAAACCGTAAAGGAATCATCAGAAGAATGAAAAACATATTAGAACAAGTTGTATAAGACCAATATTCTATTTCCCTGGCGTACACTGCAATTGAAAAGTAGCTAAAATGGCTTAACAGAAATGGTCCTAAACGGAAAATATCTACATTAACATCATTTACTAACCTGAATTACCTTTAAAAATCTAATTAAAGAAAAAGAAAGAACAAGCCAAGCGTATTTAAAATTTAAAAAAAAAAATGCTTATACCGTACAAAACATAGATTATACAAATATTTATACCATACAAAACATGTGTTGAGGCATGCATAATTTGAGCAATAAAACTCAATGAGGCCAATAATTATTGTTATGAGCTTGCAGGAAAAGATAAAAAATGGAAATAAACTACTAGGCTAACCTGTCCGAGTGAAGAATTTCTTTCGTGAGAAAAAGTATAGGCTCGATATCTCGAAGAATCTCTTTCTCTTTATCTTTCCACTTTCTGTAATCAGGATCGTCCCACCTGCGGTACTTGGGTGGGTCTTTGACGGTTAACAATGTTGCGTTGGTCTTGCCGGCAGAGGATAGTTTCTCCTCCGGTTGAGTCGGCTCGGTAGAAGCTGAACAGGAAGTTAGACGCCTCGGAGCAAGGAACCTGGCATCGAGCTGAAGTCGCAGGTGCAGAATGCCCCTGAGGAGCAGAGGAGTAGCCATGAAGAATTTCCAGTGGATCAAGTGAGAATCCAATGCCTTCTCCTACCTACATTTTTGATTGACTGTTACGACGTCGTATCTATACTCCACCAACCTATGCACTAATTAACGAGTTAACGGAGATGCACACCTTTTCTTAACGGGAATGCATACAAGGCCTTCGAAAATTTTAAGTTGAATTTAAATTTGGGCTATGGCCCACTGATTAATGATAGAAGGAGCTGCCTTAAAAAGGGGAAAGAGTTCTGGCTTGTTTTCAGTGATCGAATTGGTGGATGTCATTTTATTGGAATATTAAGAGGGATTAAATCACCAATTTTATTTAAATTGTTTTTTTTAAATATAACAAATTTTGATTTAATAAATTAAAATTTTTATATATATTGTTAATGTAAAAAATTGGTGTCGTCCTCAACTTTGAGTATCAGTTGATCTTCTCTTCTCGTTTCTTAACCTAGAACTGCAAAACACTGAATACCTCAGGGGTAAAGTTGATTTTTCGATGAAAATCCACCGATACTTAAGTCAGAGAGGGTTTTACTTAGTGTGTGAAAAAAGTGTGCATACAAGTATCAAAGCATAGAACGTTCTATTCTCTGAAATGATGCAGAATGTAACAGAAAAGTGTGTGTGAATCCCTTGGAATGAGTTAGAATGTGAGAATGTCCTAAAATGTTAAAATGTACCTCCTTTGATTTCTGGATACTGTATATTGGAAGCTTAGGAGTTCGTACCTTTGAATACATGTTGTTGTATGGCTGACGTGCCCAAGACAATCTGCTGCAAAAGTCAAGGGGTATGGGAAATTGTGATACTGTTCCTCACCACATCATCCCTGAGACCTCGAATGTACGTTCCTCCTAGTAAAGCTTCCAGTCCTCCAGAGAATGAAATCCCCTAGTTCTCGAGAGGCCCTTATGTAGCGGGCTATGTCTCTGATGACGCCAGAATATAGTGTCATAGAGACTTGTATACCCCGAGTGCTCGCAAGTCCTTACCGTTTTATAAAGAACATATCAGTCCGCACCCCCGAGCCAAAAAGGCTTGTCGTTGAAGGTCTCAAGCCCGAGTGTGAGTTAATCATGAATAACTCAAAAGAGATCCTCTGACCAGTAGCCTTGAGCAGAGTACCCGAGGCGATCTGGCTATCTCCCATATGATGTAGTCGATTTCTTGGGACATCGTCGTATCAAGGGATCCACTAGGGGGTAATATGTCTGTATGATGTGCCTGGATAAGGGTTTGAAGATGGGCTTAGGCCCGTGGGCTGGGCCTTGACAAAATACCCAAACACTAAGCTCCTCAGTTTTTAATTAAATAAGACTTTAATTGAAAACTAATCAACTTCTGCTCGACTGGCATAGGTTACCATTACATTTCGGTTACCTTCTTCGGGAATACAATCGTCACCAAACGTGTCATTCCTCCATTGATAGATCAGTCTGAAAGGCCGAAATACTCGAGTTGTCATAAAAAACTGTCAGGGTAGGTCCTACTTCATTTAAATTTTGAAAAAAAACTGATCCTTGATGTTCTGTATTTAGGTGATGTGGCAGCCCCCTGTCCGTTGGATCAGAATCAACGATCGGGGTTTGTTTGGTTTGCCTATAAATACCCCACCCCTTTTCTAGAAAATCTTTTCTTCCCTTTCAATCTTCACTTGTAAGCAAAAGCACCTCGAGCCTACTTTGTCAAGGCATTCTCCGTTGATCTTAGGAGTTCTCAGCACTCTAAGCTTTTCTTCTCTCCGAACAAGTTTGCAGAACATCACATTCGGTATATTTCTTCTCACCTTTCTTTAGATTTACGGTTATATTTTTTCGTACTTGTGAATGAAATGTTACGGATGCATGTTTAGCTGTAATAAGAGGCTGTAGAGTAGGGAGTCTGCTAGGGATCGAGTAGAAAGATATCATAGGGTTGTCTATGATCCCTAAACAGCCACCTGACCCTTTTTACCCTTTGTTTTGATGAGCAAAAATGGCATCTGTTTCTAGCTCTCTGACCCGACCCAAGGCTGTTGAAGAGGGAGACAATGTAGGAGTGGGCTTGGAGTTAGTTAGTAGCCCCAAGCCAATTTCTGAGGTTCGATCTCCATACAAACAAAATTGGTTTACATCCATAGTCCTGGAGACCGATCTAGAGGCCTACACGATCATGTTTAGAGTCCCTGAAGATATATACCTCTGAGTCCCCGAGGCCAGTGAGATGCCCAGCCATCCTCCTAAGGGTGAAGTGGCCTTCAACGAGGAGTTGTTTCACTTAGGGGTCAGGTTGCCTCTGCAACCATATTTTTTCATACTCTTGGCCCATATGAGGATAGCTCCCTACCAGTTGAATCTGAACAGCTGGAGGACACTGTTGGGACTATATGTACTGTAGGGGCAGATATCCGACTCCTCGCCTCTCATGGGGGAAATAGAGCATATGTTTGTGCTTAAAAAGAACCCTAGGAAGAACCCCGGATGAGTGTACCTTCAAGCTAGGCCTCGAAAGCCTAACCCGATCAAGGGGAACCCCACAAGAAACAAAGACTAGAAGAGCAAATGGTTCTTTGTGGGAGGAAACTGGAACTCCGAACCATAGCTCCCCGTACCAAGTGCATTCTGTGAACCCTTATTCTGATCGAGAGAATCGGAGCTGAACTCCCTAGCCTAGAAATCATAAGACAGGCTAGGGATTAATCCCTGGATCAGAAGTTATTATTTTCTGATATGAGTCTACTCGCCTCGGGCTTAATAAAGACATGTTCGAGTAGGGATTTTGTATATTTGAACAAGAAAAATTTTGCCCAGAGTATAATTCCTTCCTGCATGCCCAAGTCCATAAAATGTATATATATTTTTACTGTGAATATCATTGACTCCTCGTTTGTTAATTTGTAGAAACCACTATATCTTCTGGGAAGCCCTCCGCCCTGTCCTCCCTGAGTAAGCTGGTTAAGAAAAAGCCAGCTAAGGCCTCCACCGACGATGCCTCCCTGAGCAAACTTTCCCTTCTGAAAAACAACAGGGTCGAAGGAAGATGATCATAAGGAGGAGGAGCCAGGGGTCCTCGGACTCCGACTCTGAGTCCATGTCTATCATCGCCCTAAACAAGGGTAAGGGCATTATGGTGAAGAAGCTACCATTGGGTAAAGGGCAAAAGAGGCCCCAGGACGATCCCCCGGTTACCCTAACGGCCAAGTAAATAAGAATCGGGGGGTCAATCCCCATAAAAGTCGATGTAGGAAGCTTCTTCGGGGTGAGCAAGATAGCCAAGTTAATGGTGGGAGACATCCCCAAACGGAAGCACAAGCACTTCATCCATCTGCTCAACTTGATCAATGACGTCGAGCAACACGTGTCCCTATTCATCATCGATAAGCTGGACAAAACAGGGGATCTCAAGGCCATGGACTTCATACACAAGTGGGATCTGAAGGTGAGTGCAACACTTATATTTTTTATTGCATGCTTGTAAGTTTCGGGTCACTAATATTCTTCTCGATTATAGGCGTGCTACCAGATGAAGCAACAAATCGAGGATCGAAAGGACGAGACGAGCAAGATTAAAAAGCTTGAGAATGAGAACACCTTTGCCCTCAAGTAGCAAGAGAAGGCGGAGGCTCAGCTGGCCACTAAGAGGACTCAGTGGTAGGCCAAAGAGGCTGCATGGCAGAAAGAGAATGAGGAGCTTGAGTTTCGGATAGCCTCGGTCAAATCTGCACACTTGAAGGTTAACCTCGAGAATGCCAACCTGAAGTCTTGGATTGAACTGCAGTAATCCGAGGTAGAAATATTGAAGAAGCAACTGACCGGGGAACCCGAGAGACTCTGGGTTACAGTAGAAGCCGTCGAGGCAGAAGGGGAGGCCTCGCTGAATCAGGTGATTGACCTGACCTACCAAACTTTTCATGAGAAATACCTCGATTTCGATCTCGGATGGCTATACGAGGCACTGGGGAGAGAAGTAAATGATTTAGGGGCTCGGGGTACTGAAACAAAAAAAAAAACGCCTCGGGCGCTACACCCTAATAAGTCCATGTAGACCCTCTTGCCACATCGAGTCAGCCTCCGTCGGATCCCGCCTCAGATCCGACTCCTCAAGACCCCACTGTTATAAATAAAACCCAGTAGGGTCAGATGTTGTAACACTTCAGTACTTTAATAAAATTTCTGTTTCTGCATACTCTGCTCTGTACGTTCTATTCTGAATACTTGCAATATTTCTCGGAGCACATTACTTAGAAAAATTTCTTAGAGAAAACATTTAGCTCAGCATAAATAGTCAAAACAGTTCATTAGCTCGATGAAGATATCCGAATAAAGGATTTAGAAAATTTTTCACCAAGGATAATGTTTGGGCTAATTTATAAACATATAACTTAAATATATCCGATAAAAGGTCCCGAGCGTATAACTTTAGAAAAATCCTAATAAGTAATACACTCGACTCGATACGAATATTCAAGAACAGATCAGCTCGATAAAGACATTCGATCAGATAACTTGAAAAAAATTCCGTTAAGGATAACGCTCGGGTTGATACATAAATATGTAACTCATATTTATTCGATGAAATCTCCCTAGCATATAACTTAGAGAAATTTCTTTAAGCAATACATTTGGTCTAGCATGAATATCCAAACGCTTATCAGCTCGATAAAGACATCCGACCAAATAACTTAGAAAATATTTCATTAAGAGTAAAGCTCGGGTTACTACATACACACATGGCTTAAATATATTCGGGAAAAGACCTTGAGCACATGACTTAGAAAAATTTAACTTAGATAAAATATCCGTCTCGGATTGATATGCTGCTATATGAACTACTGCTCGGTTTGATGAGAACATCCAACCAAACAACTCAGAGAAATCCCAATAACTCACAAAGTTAATTCTGCAAGGATTCTCGAGCGTCATTCATATAAGATACTGTAAATAAATTAAATCATCTCGGTATAGATATCTGAATAAGACACTTAAACAAAATGAAAAACATACCATTTTGTGTCGAATAATTCAGATAGAATACCGAAAATAGACAGATTCGTCTCAGTATAGCCACCCGAATAAAATACTTAGACAAAAATAAGAATGTATCATTTCGTATTGGACAATCCAGTTGGAATACTGGGGATAGACAAAATCACCTCGATCCAGATATCCACATGCAATACTTAGATAAATAAGAAAAAAATGTGTCATCTCGCCTCGTATAATCGACAATGATTGTTTGAAATGGCACCCATATTTACCACACAGAGAGATAATCAGCACAGAATCAATATACCATTCTCATTAATCATTAGAGTAAGGGAAAATATTTATAGGTCGGTCTGTTAAATAATCTGATCGTAAAAATAAAAAACATACAATAAACACAAATCGTAGACAGTCTACGGTCTCGAGTCCCGAATGATGCAATATAATACAGAGGTAGAATCGGGCACAATATAATCTTCTCAGACAATCTCCCTTAAAATGAGGGCGACTTAGCCTTACTGTCATAAGGTTTTCTCTGGGTACTCTGGTACCTATAAAAAAACTGAAACAAGTAGCCGACCTCGGACAACGTGATCCATATGGCCTTGAAACGATACAGTTCTATAACTACCAAATATCTTTAGCTTAAAGATGATATAATCTCGTTGGCCTAAAGTCTTCTCGGGGATAACTTGATCTCGGTAAAAGATTCAAGCCCGAAATCCGTACATCGGGCAATGTGATCCATATGACCTATCTCAAAATTCATATATTACAGGTCTATATGACCTAGCCTGGAATCTGTTCATCAGGCAAAGTGGTCCATACGACCTATCCCAAAATCGTACATCGGGCAAGCAGGTCTATATGACCTCGGAATAACATGGTTTCATAATTAATAAATATCCTTAGCTCAGAGACAATATAGTCTCATTGGCCTAAGGTTTTCAAAAGATTGGGCTAGCTTCAATTACTGAAGTCAGACCAGAGTAGAGTACTCGAGAGAGAGGCTCAGCGTGTACTCTCTGCAAAGCAAATATTCAAGACACTGGTCAGGGGATCGGGGGCCTGATGCCAAAAGGGTCGGGTCAAAGATAGTAGATTTTCAGTCATCTGTATTTCACAGCTTTTTCACTGGAGTACTGCTTGGGATTTCTAATTTGTATACCCCTGGTCTAAGTACTTGAACAACTTTGTATGGCCCTTCCCAATTAGCTTCAAATACCCCTTCACCCAGGACTTTGGTGTTAAGAGTCACCCTTTGAAGTACAAGATCTCCTCTTTGGAAAGTTCGGCGTCTGACTTTTTGATTATAATATCAGGCTATCCTTTGTTGATGTGCAGTTACCTGAATCGCAACCTCATCTCTTTTTCCTTCTAATAGATCCAACTCCAGTCTTTGGCTAGCCCCATTCCTTTCTTCATCATAGTCCTACATCCAAAAGGTCAGGATGTCGATCTCCATCGGGATCATGGCTTCACACCTAAAGATTAATAAAAAGGGGGACTCTCTCATTACTGTACGGGGAGTGATCCTGTATATTCAGAGGATCTCGGGTAATTTATCAATCCATGCCCCCTTATGCTCTCCGAGCTTCTTCTTGAGAGCCTTCTTAACAATCTTGTTAGCAGCTTCAACCTGTCCGTTGGCCTGGGGGTGTGCTGGAGTGGCAAACCTTAAATCAATGCAAAATTTTGAGCAGAATTCCCTAAACTGAGCATTGTCAAATTATTTTTCGTTGTCAACAACCAATATCTGTGGAACCCTAAAGCGATAAATAATATTCTGTTTGACAAATATGTTAGTCTTTTTCTCTGTTATACTAGAGAGTGGTCTACTTCCACCCACTTAGTGAAATAGTCAATCATCATAATAGCATATTTGGTGTTAGCTCGAGCAATCGGGAGTGGCCCTATCAGATCAAGTCCCTATTGAGAAAAAGGCCAAGAACTCGATAGGCAAGTGAGTTTTTTCGGGGACTGTCTTGGGATATCCTCATGAATCTGACACTGATGGCAGGACTTGACTATTCTGAAAGCATCTTAAGAGATGGTGGACCAATAATACCCTTATCGGATAATATTATATGTCAATAAACGAGTCCCTCCATGACTTTCACAGGTTCCATTGTGAATTTTCTCAAGTACTCTATCTGCCTCATCTGGTCTCAAACATTTCAAGTATGACAAAGTAAATCCACATTTATAAAGTACATTGTTAATAACAGCGTACCTAGCTGCTCAATTCTTTATCTTCCTGGCTTCATTTTTGTCACTCGGGAGCTCTCCACGCTGAATGTAGGACTTTAGCTCCCTTATCCACGTCAGGTCAGGGGTCTCCTATAGAGCAACAAGAAGATCTTCTTTAAGGTTTACAGTCCTTTGCGTTAGAAGCTTGATCAATACTGTAGCTAGAGATTTTCTCTTGAAAACCGAGATCAATTTCGTCAGAGAATCAGCCCTGGAATTTTTGGCTCGGGGAAGTTGCTCAACAGTGACGCTCTGAAAGGCCTCCATCAATTTCTTGGCTTGAACTAAGTAGACTTGTATATTATCTTCCCGAGCCTGGAATTGCCTATTCAATTGGCTAGCGATTAACTGAGAATCACTGTATATAATCAGATTCCAGGCTCTCAAAACCTTAGCCAGTTTTATCCCGTTAATCAACGCCTCGTACTCAGCCTCATTGTTGGTCACATTGAAATCAAATTGCAGAGAGTACATGACTTCTTCTTCGTTCGGCCTTCTCAGAATTATTCCTGCTCCTCCCCCCTGAATGTTCGATACCCCGTCTACATACATCTGCTAGGTCTCCTCTGTGGTCTAAGGATTGGGGTTGCCAATCTCGCTTCGATTGCTGCTAATGTTCGAGACCTGCAATACGGCCATCTGATCCAAGACCATAAGTTCTGCCACAAAATCTGCCAGTGCTTGCCCCTTAATGGCCCTCCAAGGCTTGTAATCAATGTCATATTCACTGAGTTCAATAG
>JAVXUL010147215.1:0-14394 GCA_035590515.1 Trichilia minutiflora
GAACAAAACCGTGAGGCCCCAAGGGTTGGGCCAAAGCGGACAATATTATTGACAGACTTGGACCAGGCGTTACACAAACTTCGAATCATTTCAAGAAAATACAAACACTTCTATAAAAGAACATTTTAACTCTTTTCCATAAACAAATCATCAAAGTATATGAGTATTAAATTTTAAACAAATCAAAAATAATATCCAAGTAGTTTACACATTTGTTTTCATTATATAAATGAAAATACAAATTTAAATCATCGTACAACTCCAGTGGACTAAGATATTTCTAAGTGAGTCGATTTTCATAAGTATACTTGAGTTCCTTTCAAACTTGAATAATCACTGCCACCGAGCATTTACTGACAATCTAAATATGAAATTAGAGAGTGAGGGGGTGAGTAGACGAGATTATACTCTGTGAGTAAACCAAAAGTAAACATATATAAATAATACTTGGTTTATAAATTAAAGAAGCACAATTCAAAAATACATTATAAACAGTTTGATGAAAGTATTTCTTTTTGTTTGAAAGCTCCCAAAACATGTCTCAAAATTCTGTGGGTTGGCTGTCTTTTTCGGAGGTTACCCTGACCCTGGGCATCCTGAGACCATCAGTAGGTTTTATATGCAATAAAATCATACTATTTTATAAAAGATAGTTTTATATGCAAGAAATAAAACATGTATGATTTTTCAAAAAATATGCTCACCACTGACGTGTGCCTCGAACAGCCACGAGGTGACATCCGTGATAGACTCAACGAAACTCACAGGTGATTGAATCACATCTCCCTCATAATATCACGGTCATTATATAACAGTTCCACTTGTTCAGCCTCCGTTCACTTACACGACCTCTCTCCTAGGCCGTCCTTAGACTACCACATATAACACTCACCTGGGGGTCCACATCTCAGTGAACTCTTCCTCAGGCTACTACTCTGTAGCTACAGTAAATAACCTGGCTCTTATGGCTGTTATCACAAATATACAAGATTTATATAAAAATCTAGCTTATTGGCCTATCATCTTTCAGAAATAATAAAACATGGCCCACTGGTCGTATCATCACATAACAAACATGAAATCTGACCCACTGGTCGTATCATCATATGAAAATATAAATATACCAAATCATATTAATCATACATATATGTATTTTCACATATTGGACAGTAATAAGCAAAATCACTTATAAAAATACTGGCATATCAATGTAGTTATAAAATAAGTTTTAAATACAATATCAAAAACAGAAATTTATTCACTCACAGCTTAAGGAGGGTATACACTCCCTAATTTTTCTCGTTTCTCGATATGTCACATGAATACCTCGTTCGTGAAATCGATTAAATTCTCGATACTCATCTAATTGTCCATGCATTACTACCACGAGCCCACATTGTAGCAAAACTAGCGCATTTTAATTTTTTTTCTTGATAACAATAGGTAGACCCTACATACTCACCAGAACAGTAACCCGATTACTATTTATACCAATCCAAAATCTTTAAACTTGTATTTTTAACTTCCTAGCGAGTTATCCAACTTTACTACAACCTAATTAATACTTAAAACCCAAAATGTACAGGTTAAAACTATTGAAATTTATATGGGTGAACAGTAAAACTCAAATTACAAAAATTTGCTAAAATAAGAAATAAAAGATGTAGACTAATTAGGAATGACGTTACGAACCTCGTGGTATTAGTGGTTTTTCTCTATTTCGCTTAGAAGTTGATAAATCCTAAAATCTTCTCTCAAAACCCTAGGTGTCCATTTTTGATTCTGCGCTTCTATTATCAAATTGATACTTTCGGAAAGTTAAACACAAGAAATGTCGATGATTGGTGACGAGAAATTGAAGATTTGATAAAAATATGGTGAAGATTTAGTGAGAGAGGGAGAGAACGACGTGAGGGAGAAAAAAAGGAGAAGAGGAGGGAAAATGAGGGGGAGATGAGCCTTCAGCCCTTTTTATAAAAATAGGTGCAAAATTACTATTTTGTCCTTAAGTTTTCTAAAGGAGAAGCTTCTAGAAGAGGGTAAAATCATCTTTTTATGTTGATTTGATCGAACAAATTGAAGTTCGTTTGAACGAACTACCTCCTTCAATCGAACGAATCCTTCGATGTCCCAAAAAGTCAGGGGACCTTCAATTTGTCGATCGAATGAATCCCTTTTCGTTTGAACAAACCAACACTTCGACTGAACGAATAGCTTATTCGATCAAACGAAGCCTTATTCGATCGAACGAATCCTCCTATTTGTTCAAACAAATCCCCCTATTTGTTCAAACGAATAAAATGTCATAAATTTTTCAGGGAGTCTTCAAAATATCAGTTGAATGAATCATCCTATTCGATCGATTGAAATTGTTAAAAATAAAAAATTTTATTTGAGTCCTCCCCAAATTAGAAAATCTCATTGGGATCCTACTCAAAATAAAACGAACAATTAATTACGTTGAGGTCCCTGCATTTATGACCTCAAAATAAATATGAAACCGTGATGACGTGTTTATGATGTATGAGATGGATGCAAATGTATGTACAGTAAAAAGATAAAATTATTGTTATACTCTTGGATTACAAGCACGGGGCTCATATCTAAAGTTTACTTCTCGCTATTCTCTGATTAATCTATTTATTAGATGTCAAAATATAATATCCCCTATAATTTCCAGCCAAAGCTAGATTTTTATTTGCCGTTTTGTACTGTATTGCTTACTTTCTTATTCAAAGACAAATGATTGCATTTCATTTTAAAACTATTTAGTAGATATTTCCCTAACTACTTATTAATCGTAGGCAATGCTAAAAGATATAGTGAGAACTAAGACATATCAAAATGTTATATATTAGAATAAGTTTCTTTTCAAGAACAAAATTGTTCTTGATGTCAGAGCTGAGATCGGGATTTTGTCCCTGTTTTGTGCAAGGGCAGGAGTAGCCCATATTTATGCGGTATATGTTTCCCTTTCTTTCTTTCTTTGGTATTATTTTTGTTTGTATCTTTATCAACAAATATATTAAACATAATGCCTTAGATTTGTTTATATTATAAGTTTGTTTATACTTGGTTTCTGTGGCTAATAACTTTCTACAATCTAAGTTGAATGCTCCCATATGGCTGACATGGCAAAAGAAATTGAAACAAATGGATTTTCTGATGGTGATCTCACTTAAATCTATATGTCTACTTTTTTGATGTTTAGTAAAGTTAATTAGAAAAATTTAGCCCTTTGCTCAATCAATTGTCTTCTGATTATCAAAGTGATAACAATTTTGAAAGGGAAGATTGAGGAAATTGCGCTTCTAGTTGCTAAAGTGGATATAATTATTTCTGAGTGGATGGGTTATTTCTTGGTGTTTGAGAATATGCTAAATACAGTTTTGTATGCTTTTGATAAATGGCTTGTAAGTTGCTCGTATGTTTTATATTGCTGATATTAATTTGTACAATCACTTCAATTTCAAGATATATTGAAGTTAGGGTAGTTTCTTTGTTTTCTCATTGTTGTTCTCTTTCATTGAAAGATATAATGAAAATTTTTGTTTTTTATATTTCTCTTTCATTTATACAATCACATGCCCACACTAGTATTTAGGCATTTTCCCTCGTCCTTACTGTGATGATGATATGTTTCTTTTCTAGGATACATTGAAGAACAACGAGGAAGCAAAACCTCTAAATAGTGACTTGCAATCTGAAATTTCATCTAGATCTGAATTCATGTTATCTAGTGTGAAAATTAAGATTTGGACATCACAATTGATTTTTATTTCACATGATTTATATTATCAATAATGACTTAAAATCCACTTGTTGAGTAAAATATCAAAGGGATAATGATTTAGGATTTGCTATTTGTAGAACTTGTGAGAAGGAATTGGACATTGTAGCTTATGTTGATGATTACACTCCTGAAATGCCACCAAGCTTGACATATGAAGTTAAGCAACCCTTGTACAACCAGGAAACCAACCTTCTTTGAAGGCATTCATCCAACATTGCCTCCCAGCTTCACATCATTGATTGCTAATTTCTGCTCTAAGGTCAAGGAAGGTAGATACCTTGTTCGAGTTATTGATAAAAATATCTCCTCAATACCATCTGATGACACATTCTTTTGTGTATGAAATGATGCAACTCCATCTCAACCAACTATTTCTGAAGAAGTTGATCTCAAATCTCTTATTAAGGTATAATTTTATAATTAGTTTATTTTTTATTCCTAATAATATTGGGCCTCAAATTAACAAACTAGTGATATGGTTCCTATCATTAAGCATATTGATTTGGGAAATTTCTAAAACTGGTAGTTTTCACTAGAGTAATGTTGCTTTAGAAGCTATTGCTTTACTAAAATATTCGTCTTTTTGTAGAGTTATATGGAAGATTATATGACAAATAAAAGTTTGCTTGAATTGAAGACAAGTTTTATTTTTTATTTGTTTCCCATTTACATATGTTGTACTGAATTCAATTTCAAATTTTTTTTTGTTATTGTATATTGGATGATTGAAATATTAAATAGAAATGTTGATATTTTGTATGCAGATGAATATGGAGATGAATGTATTGAATTATTATTATTATATTTGTAATTTATAATATTTAATAAATTTTTTATTGATTTTTTTCTATGAGAACGTTGTTAATATTTATATAATTTATAAAATTTAAAAACCGTTATAGTCAGGCAGGGCATTAACCTTTTCTTATACCTTGTTTTGAAAGCTAGTCCATATTAAAACTTTAGTTATGTAAATTTTTAAAAAAATAATTTTAAAAATAAAAATAAATTTTTAATAATTATAAAAAAATTATG
Source organism: Trichilia minutiflora (assembly GCA_035590515.1). Lineage (NCBI taxonomy): Eukaryota > Viridiplantae > Streptophyta > Magnoliopsida > Sapindales > Meliaceae > Trichilia > Trichilia minutiflora. Next base: position 4,829 of record JAVXUL010147215.1, read on the forward strand.
TCACATAGATAGATTTCTATCACATATCTGTAACAGATTTCTGTCACTTACCTGTGATAGATTTCTGTTACATATTCTCAATAGAAATATGTTATCAATTTATGATAAAATTTATTACCAAATCATTTGTCACATAATCAATATAGCCTGCCATGTAAGTAATATAATCTGCCATATCATTTGACATATAAGCAATATAAATTGTCATGTCATCAGAAACGTCAGTAATATAAATGGCCATATTATCTATCAAGTAAGCAAACAATTGTTTATATCATTTGTTACGTTGGTTTATTTATTTGCCATATCATCTGTCACGTGAAAAAACATTCTATCACTAATTACTGATAGAGATAGTTTGTGACAGAATATTTTCTGTTACCTCGTAGTGACTTTGACTTTGGTGATAAAAAATTTTTTGTTACAAAGTATATTTAGTGACAAAATTTCTCTGTCATCAAAAACCATTTTTCTAGTAGTGACAATAACATAATTGCCACGAACATATGGAAAAAAATGTGGTGTGTAATTTTCATATATAATGATATTTGATTTGTTTATGATTTATTCACCAAGAGCTGATTTTGATCAAACGTTTGTTGAGTATTAAGTTATTACGGTTATACATCTTCTTTTAATTTATTAATCGTGTAAGATAGAAATTTAAAAATAAATATTAATTAAAATATAAGTGAATTTTATTAAAAGCGATGTTACTAAATATTTTTTTGAGTAAAAGTTAACCATACTAAATATATAGTAAAAATATGTTATAATTAAAATTATTATTTTGATTTGACTTATAAATACTTATTTTGCATAATAACTAATATTTGTACAGTTCAAATCAAAACAAGGTCTAAAATCAAATCCTCTTTCTCTAAATAAATATACATGTATTTGTGTGTGTATATATTTAATTAATAAAAAAAATGGATGCCCTTGCAATGATTCAATTATTACTCTTTATAAAGTTGTTGTGCCTCGAAAATCATATAAACTTGACTTCAAATGAGTGTCTAAGGTCTAATTTTATAAGTTTAGTAAGTAATTTATAGTAGGTTTTGTCCCTTTTTTTCAGTATCAAGCCCAAGGTATTTCTCATAATTTTAAATTTAAAAGCACCTTAAAATTGACAAATTATGTTAATGTATCGAACAAAAAAAGAGATGGCAAAATTCAAAAAAATTTTAATGTACAGTATTTGAATCTCTAATAATCAGAGGTCAATCTACTATCCAATCATCTTGAAATTTTAAAAATTCGTTCAGGACATCTTACTCTCTAATCTGAACGATTGAATTATTATTTGAGTGACTTAAACTTGAATCTGGAAGCAATTTCAAAGGTGATGTTTAGGTTGAGAAAGAATTGATTTTCTACTAATTTGAGTTAGGTTTTAGGATAATCTTCACTTTTAATTATTAAAAGTATTTACTATATTATTAGTGAAAATGAGATAGATTTTATACATATTTGATTTTGATTTGTACATAAAGATTTATAATGAAGATTTGAGTGAACTTTGAGAACAGTTCTGTGGTTTTTATCTTTCAAATTAGAGTTTTTCACGTTGAAAATTGACTTATGTTGATCATTATTTTGTTACCTCATATTTGCATTTATTGTATTTGTTTAACTCCTCACAGGTTCAATCAAAAAGAGAATTCTGTAATTTTTTCGTATAGAGTGGTGTCAGAACTTGATTGATATTCTGTTTGATTGAATAATAAAATTGGATACAAACAGAATAGTTAGTTTGAATAGAATAAATTATCATATTTAGAAGGGCAAGATGAAAGATCTTATATATGTGAAAAGTTGGTATTTACTGGTATTTATTGAATTGAAGCCTAAGAATATGAGTAATTCTAATTAAACTCTTGACCAAAATGTTTTGTGTGGGTTTATTCGACAGTTTATAAATGATAATATTTTGAATCATATTAGTGAGAAAACATATGCTAAAATTTTATGGAACAAACTTGAGTCAATATATACTAGAAAGACCGATAACAATAAAATATTTTTAAATAAATAACTTATGAGCTTAAAATATAGAGATAGTCAATCAATTTCAGATCATTTGAATGAATTTTAAGGATTATTAGATTGATTTTCAACAATGAATATTAAATTTAAAGATAAGGTACATAATTTGTAGTTACTTGGTTCATTGCCAGATACTTAGGAGACTTTTTGTATATCGCTATATAATTCAGCTCTTGATAATACAATTATTATAGACTTTGTTGAAAGTGGGATCTTGAATGAAAAAGTGAGAAGAGAAACTCAAGGTCTTCATCAAATTTAAAAGTCTTTATTACAGAGAAAAAAGAGATAAGTCAGAGCAGAAACCTAAGAGATAAAGGCAAAAACAAAAGTAAATCAAGATCATGACAGAAGATTGTTGTGTGTTATCATTGTGGTAAGATGGCTAACATTAATAAAAATTATTTTCAGCTGAAACAAGAAAAAGAATAATGGCAATAGTGAAAAGAAAAAGAATGATCATAACAAAGATGGTCGAGTTATTATTGTTTCAAATGAACTTGTCATTATGTGCTATAATAATAATATGAATGTTGCATACAGTGAATGAAGTTAGGTTATCAATAATAGGATATATTATCATATTACTCTTAGAAGAAAAATTTTCACTTCTCATATACCAATTGAATTCAATAAATTGAGGATGGGTGATAATAGCTTGACCAAAATAACAGGTGTGAAAGAAGTTAATTTAGAAACTAAAAGTAAAACACCATTATTTTTCAAAGATATTAAGTATGCACTTGATATTCGACTTAATTTGATCTCGACTAGAAAGCTTGATAATGATGGATATCATAGTTATAAGGGTGATGGAAAATAAAAACTGACCAAAGGGTTGTTAATGGTGACTAAAGGTATGAAACGTTCTTCTTTATATGTTATGCAAGTTAGGATTTTAAAATACATGTGCAATTTTATGAAGGATGTTATTGTATTATGGCATAAGAAACTTTATCACCTGAGTGAGAAGAGAATAAATATATTAGTTAAGAAAAATATACTATCTAGAGTAAAGACTATGAAACTTAAAAAGTGTACACATTAGTTGATAGAAAAATAGAAGAGAGTTTTTTTTCAAAAGACATTCACCTTCAAGAAAATCTGAATTGTTAGAATTGGTACATTCAGATATTTATGGCCCAATGCCTATAAGACAATTCGTAGTGCAATTTACTTTGTGACTTTTATTAATGATCGCTTAAAAAAGATTTGGGTTTATTTCTTGAAAACTAAGAATTAGGTATTTGATGCATTCAAGTAAATTCCAGATTTTGGTTAAGAGACAAATAGGAAAAAAGCTAAAATATCTTTGGTCAGATAATAGTAGTGAGTACATTAGTTCTTTTTATAAGTACTACAGGTAGTAAGATATTAAGCATCAGAAAACACCACTCAAAACACTTTAGTTAAATAATATAGTAGACGAATGAATCATATATTCATAAAGAGAGTTAAATGTTTGATATCGGATGCAAAATTATTAAAATCCTTTTGAGATGAAGTATTGAGTATAATGATACATGTGATTAATTGATCTCTTATAGTTGCGCTAGATGGTGATGTGCCAGAGAGAGTTTGACTTGAAAGGAATGTTTCTTATGATTACTTGATTGGTTGAAAAGTATTTGTTTATGTTTCGAAGGATGAGAGAGATCTAAATTAGATATCAAAACACGAGAATGCATTTTCCTTACTTATGATTTTGATGAGTTTAACTATAAATTGTATGATCCGATTAAGAAAAATAATATAAAAAGCCAAAATTTTATTTTTATGAAGGGTCAGACCATTGAGAATATCAAAAGGATAGAAAAGACAGTTCCTCGAAATTCATATTCATATGTTGATATAGATGCAATTCCTTCTACAGTGATATACGATCAGATTAAGAATAAGATTTAAAATGATATTGAGAATCCTATTGATGATTTGATTCAGAATAATCAATAGGTTTTAGATAACACAAATGACCATATAGACGATATTGTTATACCATCGACTAGTATTTTGAGGAGGTCTACCAGAGATCGTCGTCCTACTTTCAAGTATACTACTAATCAATATATGCTTTTTGTCACGTCCCGATCCTAATCGACCATGTGACAATCTCCGTGAATCCCAAAAATACATTCTATCACTTAAAATGCACTCTTAAAATCGTAAGGCATTAGTACCTGTTTTCAAACTCATTTTCAAATAAAATAATACAAAATAGAAGATTTTCAATCACACATATATCAACATATGTATTTTCTCAAAATACATTATAAAATATTCTTGTCCAAGCCAAATACATCAATTCACTTCATTACAAATTTTTTTACATACAGTGGACCATAATATAAAAACCTGAGTCGAGTACTTGAAAACTGTACTGAAGTCTTGCTTTAGTTATGTTATACCGCGTCCGACTACACTAACATGAAATGGGAAGTGAGGAGTGAGTATTTGAGAAAATATTCAGTGAGTAGACAAATACACAAAAACAGAAATCAGAGGCCCATACATTATTATAAAAAATTCTCGTAATTATAAAATCAAGCATAGTAAAATATGACATCACATACATGTCTAAAAAACCAATATAATATCAAATGTGTATATCCCCTCGATCTATAGGATCTCATCGACTCCCTCAGAGATGTATGGCTAATCCGTAATCCTGGTTGGGGATGTGTACCTATGTATAATATCCCTCGATTTATAGGATCTCATTCACTCCCTCAAAGTTGTATGGCTAATCTGCAACCCTGGTTGGGATACTATCATATCAATATAAGGCTAACATGCTTTAGCTTGGACATGTAGATTCTACCCATCCCACCTTGAACTGTATGGTCAATCTACATTCTAGAGTCTATTGGATTTCTCCCACTCCACATGAGTTATATGGACAATCCTCACCCATATATAATCAATAACATGGCATACAAAATCATAAATCAATCTCAATGGTCCATCAGGACAAATCGAGTAACTGGTAGCTCACAAGGGTAAAACATATTCTATGGCCTACAAGGCTAAAACGTAAAACAAGTATGGCACCCTTGCCATTTATACTCTACTATGTCACATTCATAAATATATATAAAATTAGCCTCCGGCCTCAAAATCACAATATCAATATATACATTAGGCCTCCGGGCCTCACATTCATAGTAATTCAGGTTTCATCACAAATATATTTCTATCACAAACAAAGGACCAACCCAGCCACCACACAACAACATACATCCAACGCCTCCTCATTTCAGTTACACATATACATATTCATATGCTATCATCTCTAGCATTATAGTTATTCAAAAATAATATAAAACGAGGCAAAGGGAAAAGAATGTAATCATTTTTTAAATAAACTTATTCTTTCTTTTTACAACTCTATTTTGTTGAGGAATTTTAGGACAAGAAAATTAATGCTCAATCCCATGCTCAGTACAAAACCTTTCAAACAAATGATTTTCAAATTCACTACCACGATCACTTCTAATACATGTAATAATGGTACCCTTTTTATTTTGAATCTTTTTTAAAAAAATTTTGAGAACATGTGAATGGTTTCATCCTTAAATGCCAAAAATAATACCCAAGTAAACCTTCAAAAATCATCCATAATTACAAAAGTATAATGTTTACCACCTAAACTTACCGTTTTAGAAGGACCAAATAGGTCGATGTGTAAAAGCTCTAGTGGTCTAGAAATAGAGATTTGAGATTTTAATTTAAAAGAGGTTTTAACTTGTTTTTCAAATTAACAAGCATAACAAATTTTGTCCTTTTCAAACTTAATGTTTGAAAGTCTATTCAATCGGCCATTTTTGAAAATTTTAGAAATTAAATTCATGTCCATATGCCCTAATCTTTTATGTCATAATCAACTATTTTCATGTAATACAGAAAAACAATTTTCACCAAGAGATGAACATTCAATGTCAATGGTATACACATTTCTATTTCTATCTCCTATAAACACAACTTCATCATTCATAGCATTCTTGATCATGCAATGTGAGCTATCAAAAACAACCATATATTCTTTATCACAAAGTTGACTAATACTCAATAAATTATGCTTTAAATTACTAACTAAGAGAACATTCTCAATAAGGGTAAAATGTTCAATACCAATAATTCTGTGCCAAGAATTTTTTCTTTAGTATTGTCTTCGAATGTGACATGTCCTCCACTTTTAATCTTTGTGAATCTTGAAAGGATTGACATGTCTCTCGTCATGTGCTTTGACCAATTACTATCAAGAAATCACTTTTTGCTCCTTGGCACCTACAAAAATAAATTCTAGGATTAACTTTATGTGCCAAAATGCTTTTGGGTCCTTTTATGTTAGCTTTGGTTCCTTTTGGAACCTATGCCATATTCAAACCAAAAACATTCTTTTTCATAGGACATTTATTGCTAGTATGTCCAAATGTATTGCAATAATGACATGTGACATTGACTTCCAGCTTAAGAGTTATTTTGACAAAATTGTTTTTGTAAAACTTTTGTTTAGTGTGTGGTTGGTAACCAATGTCACATTTGTCAAACACATATCTTTGAGATCCTAGAAGTAAGTCTAAGTTCTTTTAATCTTTTGTAATTTTTAACACTACATCATTCAAATCCTTAGACTTTTTTCTTGAGATCATCAATCTCAATTAAATGAAATTCCTTTTCATTTTCAAGAGTGGTTTTTATTTCTTTTAAAGATGAAATTTCATTCAAAAGAGAATTCATTTGCTTATTGAGAGTTCAATTTTTAAAGAACACTTTTTCAAAATCATTATACAACTCATCATAATCAAAATTTGGTTTGGAGTAGTTTACCTCATCATTGTTTTCAAATTCCATGAAGTACATATTGGCCACTTCATTTGTGATTTCCTCATCTGAGGAGTTATCATCTTCATCATCTTAAGTGGCAACCATTGCTTTCTTTCCCTTCTTCTTAAATTTCTTATACTTGATGATGGGATAATCCACTTTAATGTGTCTGGGCTTTTTACATTCGAAGCACGTAACTTCATTTTTCTTACCCTTATCTCTTCTAGTACCATCATTTTGGTAATCTTTGAAGTTCTTCTTTCCATATCCCTTTTTGAACTTCAAGAATTTCTTGAAATTTTTATCCATAAGAGCCATATCCTCCTTCTCCTCCTCACTACTATCATCTCCATTATTATGCATAGAGTCTTTGAAGGCTATGCTCTTCTTTTTCTTATCTTCATCATCCTTGTCATCCAAGATTTTATCTTCATAATCCATAAAAGATCTGATTAGATCATCAAGCGATATCATATTAAAGTCTTTAGCTTCTTCAATTGCCATAATCTTTACTCTCCACTCCTTGGGCAATGACCTTAGAGTCTTCTTAATAAGCTCACTATTTATGAATTTCTTCCTAGGAGCTTTTAGTAATTTCCCAATATTTGTGAACCTTGCATACATCCCGTAAATGGTTTCTTATGGCTCCATTTTAAATAGTTTATATTGCCTTATAAACCGACTAATCTTTGACTCTTTAACTTAACTTGTCCATCATACACAACCTCTAGAGCATACCAAATATCATTGGTATTCTCACATATGGAAATTCGATGAAATTCTTTCTTGTCAACCGTATAATATAGGGCATTTATTACTCTAGCATTAAGGGATACTTTTTTCAAGTCATTCTAATCCCATTCATCTTCCATATTCTTTCTCTTTTCTCATTCCTTGTCTTAAATATATAAGGACCAATGCTAACAACTCTCCATAACTCATAGTCAGTAGCTTGTAAGAAAATATTCATTATTGCCTTCTAATATGCGTAGTCATTTCCATCAAAGAAGGAAGGTCTAATGGTTGATTGTCCCTCAATATTTTCAATGCTTGTCATGGATCTTCTCTAAGATGGTTTAGTTCTAACTAGAATACCAAGCACTGATACTAATTGAAATTCTAATAGGCAACCCAAGAGGGTGGGTAAATTGGATTGTAAATTACATATGCAATTTATGAAACTTTTTCACCCACAAAAAGATCTACAAATACTTCAACCAACTAACTTCAATCTGTATGAATATCACCAACCAATTTGTTCAACCCACAACCAATGACAATTTTATAAAATAAATTTACATAAAATTTAAGTAACCAAAAGCAAAATGAGGTAAGTAAGCGGAGGGAAGAACTAACACAAGAATTTTATAGTGGTTCGATTATTCCAAGCTTACATCCACTATCTCCAAGACTTTCTTGAAGATTTCACTATACAATGCCTCCTAAACAAGGTTCAACACTTTACAATCCAGAGATTTTACAGGCTCACATTCCAACCTTTACAATTTCAAGCAATGGATAACTTTCAATCACTTTTTACAACTTTGAAATACAAGAGAAAAATGGTAAGTAACCCTTCAACAAAGTTTTCCCAATTGATTTTACAAATACAAAGAGCAAGGGTTTTGATTTGGTATATTTCACAAGTGAAAGCTTAAAGAATGCTTAAAAATGACTATAGTATGTTTTCAATTTGTTCTCAAGTGTTATAACCCCTTAGAAATGAAAATAATAAAATATTTATATAGAAAAAGGAAAAACTAGCTGTTGGAACACATTTCGGTTGATCAAAAGACCCATGTCGATCGACCGAAGTTTTAATGCATTCTTCCATATATTTGATACATTTCGATCGAGCAAGAGACCCATCTCAGTCAATCGAAGTTTTTATGCATTTTACTGAATTTTTACCCAATTTTGATAGACCAAAGTACCCCTTTCGATCGATTAAAGAATTGTTTATTTTGGTACTATATACTATTCACTATACATGATACTGTTTAAACTTTCAAAAAATTTGCATTTTAGTCTAGGTTTGTGCAGGTTTGAAAAACTTATATTTTATTCCATAGTTTTGTAAAAATAAATGTAAAAATTTTAAAACCAAATTTTACGTTATGAATGAAAACATTTTTTAGCTTTCAAATATTGTCAAATACTATCCAAACAACAAGCAAATAAAAGAAATAATACAAAGTCTTCAAAGCACTGCTTGTCTTGAGTTCTTTTCATTTTATCACTTTTGAATTGTTTTATTCATTTTGTTAACATCAAAACCAGGAATTGTGATACCAAGGTTAACAAAACTTTGATTATGGAGATGTGGTTTCAGGGCTTAAGGTATAATACCATTTATTGAACATATAGCTTTCTCTAGAGTGTTCTAAGTAGGGGTGTACAAAATATCCGGAAAATTCGGGTACCGATCCGGATCCGAAAATTCGGTACCTGAAAAATCGGGTCCCGAATTAATTAGGACCGGATCTGGTTTTAATATTCAGATCCGGTTTTTAACCGGATCGGATCCGGTCCTAAACCACCGGGTACCGAATTATATTCGGTACCCGATTTTTGCAAACCCTAAATCCTCTTTCTGCTGCTTCTTCAATCTCCGGTTCTTTCGTCTGCTTTCGATCTCGTCAGGTAAGACACAACTCTAGCTTGCAACTTACACATCTAATTATTACTCA